>JAPMLY010001896.1:0-73369 GCA_026401115.1 Tetraselmis chui | reverse complement strand
TCGAACGTTTGATTGTTACATGTCTAGGAATCTTTGCTTTGCTAACGACGTTCTGCAACACGGATCGCAAAGTGTAGAAACTGAAGTCGATGGAGTTGTCGAGGTTGTACCACGATGTGACGAGTTACATTGCAGGACATTGTACAGGTACTCGTTACGGATATCAATTCGTGCTTTTCCACAGGATGGACGTATACTCGTGGGTACGTCGCTACTGCAATATTGTAATGGTGCTGATGCTACAGTACGACCAGTACCTCCCGGTACGTACAGATATGCATAATTAATCTAACCAGCCAGATGACGCGCCAGAGCGAGCTCTCCAATGCAGAAGGAGCCGCGTCGTGAGACCCAATGCTAGGCAGGCCGCGTCTCGAGGCGGATGACGACGGTTGAGCAGCACTAACGCCTGACACGTAAGCGTAGCTTGCAGGCGTAACTAGTCTGGGCTGAAACCTATTTAAGCCCAGTGCAGTAGAGGGAGGTGACAGAACCTTTTAACAATTCCTTTGTTCATTTACAACATCTACTGCCCAAGTACAGCAGTGAAACATCTTTCATCAATTGCCTCTCGACAACATCATTTGCCATCTTGCAACAACAGAACTAGACAGACTAGAACAGATTTGTGCTAGCGTTTAGCTTTCAGAGGCTAACCGCCACACTGGTTTCGGAGCTCTTTGGTCGACGCACGCTTTCGTTGCTTGTTGATCTGCTCGAAGTTGTTTGCTTGAGTCGAGATGGCTTCTCTCGGAGCTGGACATTACGTGGTTTTGGTAATTCACGTCGGAGGAACTAAATCGTCGGATTTGAAGTTGGTGTTTCAGCGTGAGCCTCGTACTGGTAGAACTTGGTTCCCTGCTGGCTCTGTCTTACCTAACGAAGAGCCTGTCGACGCTGCTATTCGCGAGTTACACGAGGAGACCGGTCTTGTTTTGACACCGGATGATTTGACGCTGTTGAGTGGTGAACCTGTTAACGTTACGCTACCTCAAGGACGACAGCTTGTCTACGTGTACTCTGCGTCTATTCCTGTCCTGTTTGCTACGAACAACTTACGTACACCTGCTCAGGTCGAGCAGGTTGTTTTGGAACAGTCGACAGTTAATCCGGATGGCACTTACGTCGTCCCGGAAACCATCAACATTGACGGTCTGACACTTACGCCTGCACAGACTGGGTTACTTCGTGCTGAGAAGCACAAGAGTGAATTACTTCACTTTGGTTACGTGACTCAGTGGGAATCTTTCTATCGAGCAATGACACAACATGTTCCAGTCATGCATGAAGACACGTCTATCCCGAGACAGCTCCACATGTACCCCCGGTTTACAACGGTCGACTCTGGTTCTGTCTGGCTGCTGATTGTTGGACACATCAACCGACTGACTGGAGTGGGACCTACAGATTTACGAATGGGAACGCCGATGCCTACCCAAAACTTTGCTGGACTATCTGTGACTCTTACGGAGACTCAGCGTAAGGCTGCAATTACTTCACCGTACCAGAATGGTCAAGACCCACCTGTACTGGAGGATTGGCTCGAAGCTCAGCCTCAGCGTTTTGTAATGCTTGGGATTGCAGCTGACTCGTACGATGCAGTGTTCTGGGTTACTTCACAGTTTTCTGGACTCCTTGGTGGATGGTGGTTGAACCGGAAAAATCAGCCTCCAATTCCATCTACGTACAACGAGCTTGTTGCGGAGATACGCAAGTCTACGTTTCTTCCGAACATTCAGGACGACGCAATTAACGCTTTGCTAACTTTTACGCAGAGCAACACGATGAGTTACGCGCTTTTTACTAAGAAGTACAACGACTACTTACGTCGTTCTCGTCAAGACCTGACAGCTGAGCTACAGTGTGTACGCTTCATTACTGGCCTTGCAAACGTGGACCTCCAGAGACTGGCTAGATCACACCGAGCTCAACTAGGTTACCGGATTACGCTCGTGGAGCTACAAAACTTTCTGAATGACGTCGTGACAGACTCGCCGGAACTAGGCAATGCAAGGTCTGCTGCTGGACCATCTGCCCAGTCCTCTCGCAAGCGCAACCTTGAAGACCCTTTTGAGGAAGCCTCTAACGTCTGGAAACGTAACAAGGGTGGCCGTGGACGAGGCCGCGGACGTGGACGTGGAGGTGGTAACAATGGTGGTCGTGGTGGCAACAATGGTGGACGTGGTCAAACATCCGGCCGCGAAGATTTTAATTCAATCGCAAATGCAATGACAGCTGAGGAGCGTAAGCGACACATGGACGAAGGACTCTGCTTCAAGTGCCACAAGAAGGGACACCGTTTGTTCCAATGCCCGGAGTTCAAAGGCAAGGCACCAATGCAACCTAAGAAGCAATGATGGTGGCAAGGCTGTTCTACAAATGAACTGGAGCAGCCGGCTACATCTACTGTTCATTCTGAGACACTGCTAGCGACAGAGGTCGTCGATAAACCTTCGGCATCTCCATCGACTACAGTTGCGACACCTGTAACGCAAGTAGCAGGTCGTCGTCGTCAGACTAAGCAGAGACAGAGTCGTAAACCTGTAACCAGACGTTCAGTTGATTGGAAACTGGTTGACTCAGTCTTTGACCCTCTGCATGCACGATTCAACTTCACGTTGGAGGGATGTGCTGATGATGAAGGTCTTAACTCGCACGGTGACTTACCTCACTGTTCGCCGAGTGACTCGATTCTAGACAGAGACTTAACAGGAGAGAGGGTGTTCATCAACCCACCCTGGGAGTTAGCTGAGCAGATTGCGCAGCATTTTGAGGATTGTCGTCGAACATCTCCGACATCTACGATGGCTGTATTTGTACTACCGAAGTGGGCGAAATTTACTCAGGTGACTAAGCACTGGAAACTCTATCAAGAATTCCCAGCAAGGACACAGCTTTTTACACGTCAGTCACTGGAGAACCCAGCGCAACAGGAGGTGGTTGCTCCAGCCCCTTGGCCTGTACAGCTGTGGTTAGTCGACGCAGATTGTGCGTTTAACGACTCTTCAGAATCTACAGCACCTGATCAACCCGACTCGGTACCTGTACCAACAGACGACTCGGAACAGTCCATCGCTACGCTGCAACAATTTTCCTCGCCAGCTACAGCACTACTGACTGACCTCACGGAAGCTCGCCCGTTAATTCGAGCTGAGCTGACTGTGAAAACTCCTGATGGCGGACACCAAATTTCTGGATTAGTGGACTGCGCTGCGACACTTGATTTTGTGTCAGAGGACTTTGTACGACGCTTTGCTTTACAGACTCGGAAGTCTGCGAGTAAAACCCCAGTTCGACTCGCTAATGGACAACGAGTGACTTCTACGACAGTCTGCGACGTCACTTTTGAGCTGGCTCGACACGAGTTTCACCGGACTTTTTATGTCTTACGTGATTTACGTACAGCTGATTTAATCCTGGGTTTACCATGGCTTGATGACGAACAGGCCTCTTTACAATTTGGTACAACCAGAATTTTTACACTGATGGACGGTACAGCTGTGGAGACTACACTCGAGGAACGACGCCCTGAGTGTCTGCTACTGTCATCTACGAAAGTTCAAAAGCTCATGCGCAAGACGCGCCGCAGCAGAGGACGTCATGCTGATTTTTACGTCATTGAACTTACGTCAGCTGCCGACCAATCAACAGACTTTCACACTGGAGAGGAACTAACAGCAGAACAACGTGACAACTTCCGGTCGTTACTTTTTGAAGACTTCCCGGAGTTACTGCAACCTGTCGACTCTCCGCCAGTAAGCCGACAGTGGGATCACCCCATTGACACAACTGGCCCGATGCGACGTCAACGTCTGAACCGACTGTCACCGGCAGAGCGCGCTGAGCTTAATCGACAGCTTAAAGACGCAGTGGAAGCTGGTTTGATACGCCCCAGCTACAGTGAGTTCGGCTCGCCAATTCTTTTTGTGCGAAAGGCTGATGGCTCGCTACGACTGTGCATTGACTACCGTGGCCTTAACGAGGTTACGCGTAAGGACGCCTACCCACTTCCGAGAGTGGATGACACACTGGACGAACTTAAGGACGCGAATTTTTACACACACCTCGACCTCGCTTCTGGATTCTGGCAAGTTCGAGTGCGTGATCAGGACGTTCACAAGACGGCTTTTCAGACCCCTGATGGCTTAATGGAATGGGTCGCCATGCCGTTTGGGCTGTGCAATGCACCAGCCACATTTCAGAGGATGATGAACGACATTCTTCGCGACTTTTTACATAAGTTCGTGACAGTCTACCTGGATGACGTCTGTATCTACAGTCGAACTCTGGAAGAGCACCTGGAGCACCTACGTCTAGTGCTACAGCGATTCAAGGAGGAAGGGCTGAAATTACGCCTTAAGAAATGCTTTTTCGGATTGCAAGAAATGGAGTATCTGGGCTACACTGTGTCAGCCGGGAAAATTTCGGTTTCCACAAAGAAAGTCGAGGCCGTTGCAGACTGGCCAGTGCCCAAGACGCAGAAGGAGGTTCGCAGTTTCGTACAGTTCTGCAACTTCTATGCGAGATTTATACACCATTTTAGCGACCTTACGGCTCCATTGACGGACTTACTGCGGAAGTCCCAGCCACAGAAGGTTACGCTGACGCCTGCCTGTTTGGAAGCCTTCGAGACTCTCAAGTTACGGCTCATTTCCGCGCCATGCCTGATCCTTCCGGAGGTCGGCTCGGACGCGACGTTCACCGTAGCTACAGATGCTTCAACAGTGGGGATTGCAGCAGTCCTGTTGCAAGACCAAGGAGGCGGTCTTCAACCAGTCTCTTACTGGGCGCGTAAGCTGAATCCAGCTGAGCGTGGTAACACTTACTCTGCGTACGACTTAGAAGCTTTGGCCGTATGCGAAGCTGTCAAGCATTGGAGGTGCTATCTTGAAGGCTGTTCTAAGTTCCTTGTCGTAACAGACCACGACACACTGCGACATCTGCTCAGGCAACCGAACAACAGGCTGAACAAGCGGCAAGCAAGATACCTGCGGGATTTGCAACCGTTTGTGGGCTCGATGACACTTGCATATCGCAAGGGAGCTCTGAACGAAGCTGACCCGTTAAGCCGGCGTCCAGACTTCGTACCTCAGGCCACAGTACCCTTATTTTGGGATGGCGAGGTTCCGTCAGATCGAGAATTACGACGGAAGTCCCAGCTGCTGTTTGAAGACGCACAGTTAAATTCACTGACTGTTAACGCGTTGCAGCTGAGCCCTGAGTTCGCTGATCTCATTCGCGAGGGGTTCTCACGAGATTCGTTTTATGGGGACGATGGTGAGTGGACAAGAGACAGCCGGATAGAAGCCAGAGATGGGTACTTTTGGCGTCTCAATCGCCTCTGTATTCCACAGAACTCTGAGCTCCGACTGAGATTGATCACAGAGCTGCACGAAAGTTCGTCAGCTGGTCACAGAGGAGTTGCTAGCACTCTTGCTAAAGCACTCGACAGATTCTGGTGGAAACGAATCCGCCAAGACGTGAAAGATTTTTGTGAACGCTGCGTCGTGTGCCGACGAGCGAAGATTCGACCGCAGATGGCCGCGACTCTTTACCCATTGCCTGTTCCACCCAGACCGTGGCACACAGTTGGTCTTGACTACTTGACACACTTGCCTGAGAGCAACGGCTTTAACAGTGTGCTGATTGTAGTAGACCATCTAACTCGAATGGCCCATTTTCTGCCATGCACAGAGTCGATTACTGCCGAAGAAACTGCAACTTTGTTTTTACAGGGAGTCTACCGCTTACATGGACTGCCCCGTGTGCTGATCAGCGACCGCGACCCGAAATTTGTCAGCGCCTTCTGGCAGACACTTTGGAGACGCCTTGGAACGCGTCTGAACATGTCTACCAGCCGACACCCAGAAACAGACGGACTGACAGAGCGCGTGAACAGCACGTTTCAGCAGCTTCTTCGTTGCTTCTGTTGCTATGATGGCTCTGACTGGTCGACACTTCTACCGCAAGTGGAGTTTGCGTACAACGCTTCGCGTGCACTCGGAATTGAGCACACACCGTTCGAGGCTAACTTTGGTTTTTCTCCTGAGGAGCCTCCTGACCTGCTCTTCAGCATGCGACCATCGATTCCTTTTTCGCAAGACGCAACAGAACGGTTGAGATTGTTACAGGAAGTGCACACCCTGGTACGCTCAGTGTTACAGCTACACAAGGACGAAATGCAAGCGCGCACAGAACAGTCTACAGCGCCACACTTCGCTAAGGGAGACAAGGTGTCAGTCGTCACAGCAAATCTTTTTCTCAGAGGACAACCGAACAGGAAACTCAGAGACAGACAGCTTGGCCCTTTTCCAGTGGAGGAGCAGATTGGAAAACACAGTTACAGATTGAAACTACCAGCGACAGTACGCTTACATCCTGTGTTCCACGTTAACAACTTAAGACCCTGCTCTACCGCTCTGCTACGGCCAGCTGTCCCGGTGACTGTCCCTGAAGGAGACGACGAGGAGTTCGACGTCTCTCACATCTCTGCTGTGTGCATCAAGTCGTTACCTGGACGACGAGGCAAATATTTGCTCTTCATGACGCACTTCAGTGATGACGACATTCCACCTGTCTGGCACCGTTTGAACGAGGTGCATCGAACAGTTGCGTTACAAGAATTCTTGGAGACGCCCCAATGGCGCAAGTTCGCCAAGACTCAGGCGTACATTGACTTCATGCACGCTCACCCAGCGCGCATTCCTGAGTCCCAGTAACTGCTTCAGTAAAGGAGCCAAGAACCACGGAGGTCTGCCTCGCGGCGGCCTCATTGATCTGTCAAGAGGGGGAGGGTACGAGTGTGACGAGTACAGTCCTGCAACAGTACATTGCAGGACATTGTACAGGTACTCGTTACGGATATCAATTCGTGCTTTTCCACAGGATGGACGTATACTCGTGGGTACGTCGCTACTGCAATATTGTAATGGTGCTGATGCTACAGTACGACCAGTACCTCCCGGTACGTACAGATATGCATAATTAATCTAACCAGCCAGATGACGCGCCAGAGCGAGCTCTCCAATGCAGAAGGAGCCGCGTCGTGAGACCCAATGCTAGGCAGGCCGCGTCTCGAGGCGGATGACGACGGTTGAGCAGCACTAACGCCTGACACGTAAGCGTAGCTTGCAGGCGTGACTAGTCTGGGCTGAAACCTATTTAAGCCCAGTGCAGTAGAGGGAGGTGACAGAACCTTTTAACAATTCCTTTGTTCATTTACAACATCTACTGCCCAAGTACAGCAGTGAAACATCTTTCATCAATTGCCTCTCGACAACATCATTTTGCCATCTTGCAACAACAGAACTAGACAGACTATCCACGTACGGAACACGAACATAAGCCGAGTACACGTACACATGATGGAGTTTGGCGCCAAGCAAAGAAACCCGAACAAGAGCTTCGCTCCAGAGGGCCAAATCGTCGACGGTCATAGTAAGGCCGGTTTTCTCAAATAAATCTCGAACGACCGCATCGACATGTTCTTCGTCGGGTAAATAAACATTACCGGCTGGAAACCACGCTTTGCCGGAACGAGGTTTGCGTTGCAACACGAGTTTGATGTCTGAGCCTATGCGGCCTCGTTTCCTCCGACGCACAGTGTGACAACGACGTAATTACCGGGACCAACGGAAGCCATTCCAATTCAAGGAAAATACGTCGATTAAACTAAGGAACGACGAAAGCGTGTGAAAATCAAAATGCTCCGAAACCGATGTGACAGTCGACCTCTCAAGTTATTTGTTGGCACGAATTTATTATTGCTTGCTATTGCTGCCACTACATGTGAGATTGCATAATATGGAACAAAGTTAGAGATGTCCGACGTTTTGATGAGTTAACAGTAGAATGCAATTAAACAAGAAATGAAAAAAATTGTGTGTCACCTCCCTCCACAGCAATAGGCTTAAATATGTGTAGTTGGACTAGCTCTCCCATGCTCTCGCGTGGTCCTCATGGCGGGCGTTAGGGCTCTCGTAACGGTCTAAACAAAGTAGCGACGCGGCTTGTCTATCTCGGGAAATTGTAATATCGCGTCGTGTAGCAAGAAGTTGTTATATATGTACGTGATATACGTACCGGGAGGTACTAGTAGAACAACAATGTATTGTACCCTCGAGCTAAATTGCAGCTGCGACGTAACCATTGTACGCCGTTCCGATTGAAAAGTGCGGATCAAATTAGTAACGAGTACCTTTACAATATCATGTTATGTAATGTTACCTGATAGTACTCGCCACACACGGTTTTGCCGGCGCGGCGACGGCTAGACTGCCAAGTGCAGACAGCTGCGTATTGGAGACTGCCAAGGAGGCTGAGGTAAACCTCTTTCGACACTATTGTGAGGGGAGGGGAGGCCATGTGTGCGAGGCCGGACAAGAAGCCCGGGTCCATGGAGAAAGACGAGGGTTTGCAGTCGGTCATGCCGTGCTTAGCCAGGATGTCGCGCAGATACTTGGTTTGATCAAGCGAGATGGTGCGGGTAGACCGGTCGCAAGTGAGGTGCAAACCGAGGAGTTGCGAGAGGGCACCAAGGTCCTCGATTCTAAATCGAGCGCCGAGACGTGCTTTAAACTCCGAGAGCTAAGTAGCATCATTGCAAGCGGAAGGAATGTCGTCCATATAGAGGGCAATCATGGCGAAAACTGTCCCGGTGCGGATGGTATAGATGCACGAATCCGAAACGCACTGCTGCCACCCATTCGCGACAACCCAGTTCCGCACGAGCATGTTGAACTCGCGAGGGGGCTGTTTTAGGCCGTAGGGGTAGCGTTTGAGGTGGCACACTTTGGGTGTACCATCCGAGAAGCCTAGGGGTTGGCGAATGTCTACATCTTCTTTGATTGGGGCACAGAGGAACGGAGTGTCGATGTCAAGCTGACATACTTCAAGGTCCATGGCAGCCGCAATGGTGAGAAAGAGCCAAAAGTTGGCCATGCGGATGACCATAGAGAAGATCTTAGTGTAGTCGAGGCTTGCGCGTTGACTGCAACCCATGGCGACGAAACGAGCTTTGAAGCGAGATACGGCGCCCTCCATGTCGGACTTGATCTTATAGATCCACATGCTTTTGACAACCACGCGGTCGGCGGGGAGATCGACGAGTTCCCACGTGCCGTTGGTCACAAGGGAGTCATACTCATGTTGCATAGCTGCTTACCACTCTTGTGCTTGCACAATGGAGAGGGCATCACGGTACGACGTGGGCTCGACACATGCTCGGGCGAACCAAAGAGCAATGGTGTTGTACGATGTGCCCGCCGGTTGATGTGTGGGGCCAGTGATCAATGTGTGCATGTCCGGCGGTTGGAAAATGTCCTTTGTGGCCTTACCATGATTAGGGTCACAACACGCAGTGACACGGACAGGGGGGAAGTCGGACAGGTGGGCCATCTATTCCCCGAAGCAAACGGGGTAAGACCGGAGGCGATGAGGGCGGACCGCATCGGGCAAATGGAAAATGTCGTCGACATCCTTCGGGAGAGGGTGGGACTGAGGGGAGAGTTGTGGTCATAGTAGGTGTCAGAGATGTCAGTGATCATGGAGTCGATGGGTGCGGATAGACCGAAGCCCGAGTGTCCTCCTGAAAGACAACATGGTCTGATGTGGTGATGCGGCGTGTGACAAGATTGTAGACACGGTACACTTGAGCGTCAGTTAGATAACCGACCACGACGTCGCGGAATGCCTTTTCGCCCAGTTTGCGGCGAAGTTTGTCAAGCACCTTGGCAAAGACAATGCAAATGAATATTCGGAACATAGTAGCGTCGGGCGTCGCATACGTGAGGAGGTTGAGCGGGACGCCACCAGAGGGACCAACCGCGCGACAGAACGTGCGGTTGCGGAGGTACATAACAATGCTGACCGACCACATTGAATTGGTGCACGACCACATGAATTTGGGGACATACATGCTGTGTAGCATAGCCGACGCGTTGTCACGAATTCTGCGCCACGGTCGTTCGTCCTTGCCGAGCATGTGGTGGGTATAGGGTGTAGAAAATCTACGCCGACACCCAATTGAGCGCACATGTGACGGGCGACAGCGGCCTCAAAGACCTAGTCCGAGTCAAATTTAATGATTGGGGCGAATGAACCGGTGGAAAAGTGGTAGCGGGAATGGAGGTGACGGATATCGAGGTGGATGGACTCAAGTTCCGAGCATGTATCATCCTTAGATTTCAGAAACCGGACCCACATGCAATTGGTGTAGTAATCGATCACGAGCAGGCAGTAGCGTAAGTCGTGTGGGGAGGGAATATTCACCGGACCCCATATGTATGAAAACAGATTTTGAAGGGGGCTTGCTGGTTAAGAGCAAGTAGTTATGTTGCAAGGGGCATTAGTGGCCTTATGCAATAGGCAAGAATTGCAAGAGACAGGTTTTACACAGCCCGGTAACGCCGGGGTGGTTGGAACACCCTCGAATGGAGTCTTGGCCCTACTATCTCGCCTATAGTGGATTTGCTGCGGGAGCCCGTTGCTCGGGCAGTAGGGGGTATATATATGAGATAAGACCCAATGGGTACAGACTTTTAGGCGCGGTCCTTGGTTACGGCGTACAATGTGTCCATGTCCATGTTACGGATATGTCCATTATCCTGCCCACCACGGGGATCTCACAACACTCCCCCTAATGGACACCATCCGATCAACTCCGCTCAAACCCTACAAACCCGCGTCATACGCGAAGGGCCCATAACCAATCAAAGGGCTACACGGAAATGCCATCACCGGGTTTGATTGGGGATATATCTCATATATATACCCCGGTACTTCCCGAGCAACGGGCTCCCGCAGTACATCCACTACTAGCTAGGTAGTATTGCCAAGACTCCCCCGGAGTACAACGTACGGATGTGTCCATTATCAAGCCCACCACGGAGATCTCACACCACTCTCCCTAATGGACACCATCCCATCGACTCCGGTCAAGCCCTACATAACCCGCGTCATACGCAGAGGGCATTTCCGTGTAGCCCTTTGATATCAATGCATGGATGGTACCGCTGACACCGCCAACACGAGAGGACACCGAAGGTGGATCGAATGTAACGTAATCACTGCGGAACGCGGTTAAGTTTATCGAGCAGGCTGAGTCGACGACCCAAAACTAAAAGAGGTCACGGCCGGGGTCTAGGGAGGATGAGAACGCAACATACTTTCAGGGACACTCACGTGTGTGTCATCATAGTCATCGGTACACTCCTCAAGGGTGGGCACATCAAGAGCTGCGGGCGGAGAGGAGTCCGCATGGGGCATGCCGCTCAGAAGGGCAACATGTGCGGGGGCGATGCTTTTGGGGGTGCCATATTTCTGGACGATAAGCTTGCGCTTGGCAAGTGTCCATTTTAGGAGGGCATCATTTGAGGTTGTGCAAGACGACATGATGTGGTCGAGACTGCCACAACCACTGCACTTGTTGGGCAGTCCACTTCCGCCTCGGCTGCCAGGGTTGGTGTCGCTCCGGCCGCCGTGTGACCCACGTCCAGCGGCGACAAACGAAGATATGGAGGGGCATGACCACCCGAAGCGGGCATGTCCGTCCCCGTGAGTTCTTCCTCTATGTTATGTAGTGCTAGATGCCGTCGACACAAACTACCTCTATGTTTGCGGACGAAGTCACGGCTAGCATCCTCCATCCTCCATTTGTTACGAAGTATGATGGCCATGACTTCGTCCGCAAACATGAGGTAGTTTGTGCCATGACGCACTGTTTAGCCGAACGGACTGGTGATGGAGATGCCACGCAGCATGAGGAAGCCCAAGTGGTGAGGGTGGATGCATGTTGAGCCGTCAATAATCTCATAGGTTTCGTTGTAGTCGTCAAAGTTCTGGCGCCTGAAGTGAACGTATACTCGGTGAGCGACTGTCCGGGGCGTGGCCAAGTCATAGGGTTGTCCAAAAGTGACATGGAGCAAGCGAAATACCGACCATCCAAGCGCTCACAAAGGATGTCTCACGTCGCGTTGCGCAGTCAGGTCGAGGAGCGGAGATCCGGAGACGCACTTGGCCGTTTTGTCAGCGCGCTTGTTCTCTTTGACGGCATGCATTAAGCGGGCATAGGCACAGTTTTGTGCTGCCTCATCAAGCTAGACGCCTGACTCACGGAGCGCAAGCTGAGGGGTAAGGTATGCATTTTTGAGGGACATGAAGGTAAGAAAGTTCCTTTTCTAGGGTTTGAAGTCGGTGGTTGGTCCCATGGTCGGGACAGACATCTTCATGGACCGGTTGAGGGACTCCTTGTCGAAACCGGCGGCATGCTCATTACCTGCACGGCCAATCACCGCGGTGACAATGGTGGGGCGACACCCTCCACGCCCGCTGTGGATTCCACGGTGAGGTGGAGGGGAATTCTGTCCAATAGGGTAGAGAGGCGGGCCACTTGAGCCCGGTGAATGGCCATGCATGGGCTGCGGCACGCCATACATGGGCGGTTATCCACGCGGTGGTTGGTGCGGATACGGCTTGCCAACATGGAGAGGTGGACCGAGGGAGGGGTCGTGGCACCCGAGGTGCGGGTGTGGTGTGGGGGGGGGGGGGACTGGACAAGAGTGATGGTTGGAGTGCACGGGGCGTCGTGTCATGCGTCGTGTCGGCGATGAGCAACAACCTTAGGCGGACGTTTAAGAGCGCCATTTGCTCGAGAACGAGCGCGATCGTATTTGGGGTTGGTCAAGGGAGCTCTATTGAGAGCTTTAGTCCTCAAATCCTCATGGTCGGATGATAAGTCATATGGTGGTGCCTATGACCGGGGTTAGTTTGGGCGCCATTGTGAAGTGCGGCGCGAGCACGTGTCGAAAGGTAGCAACAAGCAGCGGTGAAAACTACTAGCCGGACTTGAGCCTAGAAACGGTTGCATAGAAACGGCTTGATGCCCGCCGGCCCCTCGGCTTGTAGCTCCGGGGCGTCTCAACACACCTTTTCTGTGTCCTCCGCCCATTGTGGGGCACAAGTCGAGGCTATAGCCATGCCAAGTGTGGGGGATCGCTGGCGGCTAAGTGCTAAATTAAAAACATAGGGAAAATAAACAATATACTATCATTCTAGCGGTCGTGCACCATGTTTATGCGTATTCACCCACAAGTGCGCCCCCCCCCCCCCCCCCCCCCCCCCCCCCCCCCCCCCCCCCGTCTCCACCTTGGACATGTATACATAATGTCCACACACGACGAGTGCGCCGGTGTGGGTGGCAAGCAGTCGTCCTCGAGTAGCTGAGTGGGGTGGGTTGCGGGGGGTTCTAATCACGCATGTTATACTGGCGATTACGGCGACTACATGAGTGAAGTACTATTTAGCTAGGAATGTCGCTAATCGCAGCTCGCCTAAAAAAGTTGGTCGCGTGTGAGTGACTTGAGGCGGGGGCCCATAACCTGCGGAACCGTGCACGCACGTTCATAGTGGAAGGTAACCAACGTACATTTAGTACACAATCACATTCACACAAAAGGATAGTCAAAGAGACAACTACTCCGAAGCTTGATGTCGGGA
Source organism: Tetraselmis chui (assembly GCA_026401115.1). NCBI lineage: Eukaryota > Viridiplantae > Chlorophyta > Chlorodendrophyceae > Chlorodendrales > Chlorodendraceae > Tetraselmis > Tetraselmis chui. The sequence goes on along the minus strand of JAPMLY010001896.1, from coordinate 59,875 downwards.
CAAAGGAGGTGGAGCGCTGTAGCCAAGCGACAAATCTGTATCCAAAACAAACAGTGTATCAAAGTGTCCGATCTAGACATGTACTAAATATATATAGAATAGCTTATAGTAGCTATCTGCAACTACTAACAAGTTAGTATTACTTACAACAGACGGCCGACAATCCAAGTATCAACTGTTAACATAGGTCAGCGGACTAGCATAATACTCCGTTAGTATTATATTCGCAAATTGTTGGGAATGGCCCGTGTTTATTTGACGAGGAGGCTCGCGTTACTCGGAGGCGTGCTTGCATATTTCCGTTAGACAACGGCGTCGCAACGTACTCTATTACATGTACACAGTAGCGCACAATCGCGGGGTTCATGGGGCTGGCGCCAGTTGCCGCGTGATCGTAGCGGTAGCGCGGCTTTGCGATCTAGAACATACGTTCCCAAATTCCCAGGTCGAGAGGGAATATTATTTTGAGGTTAAGCAAGGCAGCCAACGTCGTAGAATGATGTTGATACGCAGTTCAAAAGTATTTTTAGCTAGACCAGGAACGCCCGCTGAGGAGGCGTATGTGTAAAGATAGTTCATGAGGACATAGTAAAGTGCAGTCGCCACTACGTAAAGCGGGAAATAGCCGGGGTGGTATATTCAAACGCGTTAGTCCATGAAATGTACCAATAATAGCCGGACGCTATGCCGTCATTGAGGAAGCGGGGCATACGGTTAGATGAACGTATTCGTGCAACGGCACAAAACGGGAGGATCGATCACATGGACATCGACGAACGCGACCTTACCGTAGTGCTGGAAGGAGCTCCCAAGAGCGAAAGATGGGCACGGCGTCGACAAAGGAGATCAAGGTAGCGTATGATCGCAAAGCAAATGGCAGCGCTAGAGGCAGTCTTGGGTCCGCCTGCTGGCATATTTACTGACACCTGGAAGCTGGCGTGAGGAAATTATGTGGCTGAGCGCAATAAATTCTGCAAATAATGTTACAATGGAAGTGGAAAGGACGTCCTCGACAAGCCGCAAAAGGGCGAGAAAGCGTGACGCGATGAAAACTGGGGCGGGTCGCGATCGGAAAGTGCGACCGAGCTGATTATCATGCTGTTGCTCTTCACAAGATCTGAGGAGGAGCGCTGTAGTATATAATATATACACGTTATAGCGACCACAGCTAAATTGCTCACATTTCTTTCGCTGTGCCAAGAAAACCAGAGTTTCCTGCCTCGTCGAAGTTCCTTGCAGAGGAAACCCTCGTGTTCAGATAGCGGGGGGCGGACTTGAAAATACAACCATCAACAATGTAATCAAAGAGTTGTATGCAAATATATCGCGCAATGCCTATCATGGAAGTGATCTGCCCATGAATCATGAATGCGGCGCTACGACATATTGCGTTCGAGCGCTATCCAATTGTGACGCAGCAATGATACTTTATCACGACCTGTGTAAGAATTCCGAACAAAAGCGGGTTTGAGTTGAATGAGTTGATTTAAATATGTGGATGTGTCCATACCACGACCTCAGCTTCAAAACAACCCCGTTTTAACAACACATCTGTCAGCGTGCGCTCGCAAGTCTTGAGTGCGGATAGGCGACCTTCCGGTACGAGCCGCGGAGGGGGGGGGGGGTTTCATAGACCTTCTTGTGAGACAATACTATGGCATAACGCACTCATTAAGAAGTTTTGGATTTTCGTGGTCCGCACCAACTTCTTTTGCATCCCACCCATCGAAAGGAATGTAGAAGCAACTTCATCAAAAGGGCAGCCTTGCTCCCTCGCCCACTGCAACATCTCCAAATGACCTCCAAAAGCGGCAAGAATACATACCCACTCATCCCAAGGGCAGCCTTGGTCTCTCGCCCATTGTAGCACCTCCATATGACCTCCTCTGGCGGCACCCCCACATACCCGCTCATCCCAAGGGCAGCCTTGCTCCCTCGCCCATTGCAACATCTCCAGATGACCTCCAGAAGCGGCCCCCCCACATACCCGCTCATCCCAAGGGCAGCCTTGCTCCCTCGCCCATTGCAACATCTCCAAATGACCTCCAGAAGCGGCCCCCCCACATACCCGCTCATCCCAAGGGCAGCCTTGCTCCCTCGCCCATTGCAACATCTCAAAATGGCCTCCAGTAGCGGCCCCCCCACATACCTCCTCATCCCAAGGGCAGCCTTGCTTCCTCGCCCATTGCAACATCGCAAATTGACCTCCAGAAGCGGCTTCCGTACATACCCGCTTATCCCAAGGGCAACCTTGCTCCCTCGCCCATTGCAACACCTCCATATGACCTCCTTTAGCGGCATAACTACACACTTCTTCATCCCAAGGGCAGCCTTGCTCCCTCGCCCATTGTAACACATCCAGATGACCTCCAGAAGCGGCACCCCCACATACCCGCTCATCCCAAGGACAACCTTGCTCCCTCGCCCACTGCAACATCTCCAAAAAACCTCCAGAAGCGGCAAGAATACATACCCGCTCATCCCAAGGGCAGCCTTGCTCCCTCGCCCACTGCAACATATCCAAATGTCCTCCAGAAGCGGCAGCCCCACATACACGCTCATCCCAAGGGCAGCCCTGCTCCCTTGCCCATTGCAACATCTCAAAATGACCTCCAGAAGCAGCAACCCCACATACTTCTTCATCCCAAGGGCAGCCGTATCCCCTTACCCGTTGCAACATCTGAAAATCACCTAGATCGGCGGCAGCCACACATTCCCGCATATCCAGAGAGCTAAATTCTTCCTTTGCGCATTGCAACACCTCCACAAGACCTCCAGATGGGGCAGCCCCATGAACCTCCTCATCCCAATGGCAACCTTGATCCCTCATCCATTGCAAAACCCCCGGATGACCTCGAAAAGCGGCGTCCCTACACACATCCTCATCCCAAGGGCAGCCTTGCTCCTTCGCCCATTGCAACACCTCCAGATGACCTCTTCCAGCGGCGTACCTATATACCTCTTCATCCCAAGGGCAACCTTGCTCCCTCGCCCATTGCAACACCTCCAGATGTCCTCCAGCGGCAGCATAGACACATACTTCTTCATCCAAAGGGCAGCCTTGATCTCTTGCCCATTGCAACACATTTAGATGACCTCCATAAGCGGCAGCCCCACATACCTCCTCATCCCAAGGGCAGCCTTGCTCCCTCGTCCATTGCAACACCGCCAGATGGCCTTCAGAAGCGGCAGCCCTACATACCCGCTTATCCCAAGGGCAGCCTTGCTCCCTCGCCCATTTCAAAACCTCCAAATGACCTCCTAAAGCGGCATGCCGACATGCTTCTTCATCCCAAGGGAAGCCTTGCTCCCTCGCCCATTGCAACACCGCCAAATGACCTCCAGAAGCGGCATACCTACATATCTCTTCATCCCAAGGGCATCTTCGCTCCCTCGCCCATTGAAGCACCTCCATATGACCTCCAGAAGCGGCATACCTACATACTTCTTCATCCCAAGGGCAGCCTTGTTCCCTCGCCCATTGCAACACCTCCAGATGTCCTCCAGAAGCGGCATACCTACATACTTCTTCATCCCAAGGGCAGCCTTGTTCCCTCGCCCATTGCAACACCTCCAGATGTCCCTCTTTAGCGGCATCACTACATACGTCTTCATCCCAAGGGCAGCCTTGCTCCCTCGCCCATTGCAACACCTCTAGATGACCTCCACAAGCGGCATCACTACATACGTCTTCATCCCAAGGGCAGCCTTGCTCCCTCGCCCACTTCAACATCTCCAAATGACCTCCAGAAGCGGCTTTCGTACATGCCCGCTCATCCCAAGGGCAGCCTTGCTCCCTCGCCCATTGCAACACATTTAGATGTCCCCCTTTAGCGGCATCACTACAAACTTCTTCATCCCAAGGGCAACCTTGCTCCCTCGCCCATTGCAACACCTCCAGATGACCTCCTTCAGCGGCCTTAGTACATACCCACTTATCCCAAGGGCAGCCTTGTTCCCTTGCCCATTGCAACACCTCCATATGACCTCCAGAAGCGGCACCCCCACATACGCGTGCATTCCAAGGGCAACCTTGCTCCCTCGCCCATTGCAACATCTCCAAATGACCTCGTCCAGAAGCATAGCGGCATACCCGCTCATCCCAAGGGCAGCCTTGCTCCATAATCCATTGTAGCAAGGGCAATTGGCCTCCACGGGCGGCGGCGGCGCAAGTAGCCTCCGTCAATGGGCAGCCTTCTTTTGTCACCCACTCCAGCACCTCCATTTGTCCTGTCTCTGCAAAAAGAACAGAAAATGATTGAATATAATATTGAAAATATATAAAGCAAGGCAGAATCGATGTTAGTTCACAAACAACGGACAATTTACTACTCGTTCGACATATATTTGTATGGTGAACATACAATACCTGCAACACACATCAAAACATAATAAGGAGGCATTATTAGGACTGTGTTTTATCCCCGTTAGGACTAAGTTTATCCAACTACGGGGCAAGTACCTAGGTACTATAATCAGTACATAGGTACTAGGCATGTGTTACCTAAGCACCAGCTCGCCCCCTTGAAGCCTTAGTACTTTTCCGTCAGTGAGGTGGTGCCTTGACACCATTTCTCGCTCTCCTTTAAAAACCAGACCTTTGCGGCACGCCGCCAGTCACCACTAGTTCAGAGGCAAGATCGGCTAATCGCAAGGCCAAACGCCACCATATCCGTACGAGATGGCATGCTCGTTATTGCGGCCGTGGCGTCTTTAGCAGGCACAAATTTAGGCGAGTAGCTTTGTGTCAACCCGCAAGACCCTGTAGAGGGCGTTGCTCCTGGGAAGGTGGTCGTAGGCGGGGGGTAGATGCAGCAAGCCGATTTAAAACAAAGCGACTGCAATACTCGAAAAGGTGAGCACAAAAACGACAGACCCGGCATGTTCATGAGAACTAACCACTCCAACCCCAACCTAGGTCTGTGTTTGCATTGTTAAAGGTCATAGGAACACAACTACGGTCGGGAAGGCTCGTCTTTAGGACGACGTTGTCTTGGCACCGTCTTAGAAGTCGCCTTCTTATTAGGCTGGCCACTAGATGAAATAATAGCGGAATAGAGATAGCGGTACGGAAACGTACAACACGTCGGAATTATTAGTAATAAATAATAAATCGCGAAGCGATACGAGCTATAGGTCGAGGAAAATAATAGGAGGTATATTCGCGAATATACCTCCTATTCCGCGTTTTTCAAGTAATATTGAATTATTACAAGAAAAAGGCAAAAAGAAGAAAAGAGGAAAAAACCTAAGCCCGAGGAACATGAAAGCATGTCACAGCATCAGAAAAGCGTCGCGGAGATAGGAACCCAGAGTGCCATGAAGAGTAGCAAAAAGACGTTGCATGAGTTCACGTCGCACATCCCCCAAAAAACGCCGAAACGGAATAGAAGTAGATCGACGAACAAAATGTTGCATACGGACATAACTATCAGAACGCAAGGAACGAGAGTCAGCCGCACCCATGCTAGGGAAGCGAAGAACAGCCATCAAAATAGCCAAGCGATCAACCAACTCAGGCGTTATCGGCGCCAGCCGGCCCCCATCGTCCATGGCGAAGGGATAGTAGTAATGGACCGACTGAACCGAAGGCGTGCCAAGCAAAGCGGAAGTGCGGAGGTCCGCATCAAGTTTGCCATGTTGAGTGAGGCCGCCAGGGAGTGAGAGGCGAGCACCTATACGAGGAACATTTGTGTTCGTGCGAGCACTTGTAACCGTCACATCAATAACAAGATGACGGTGCGGAGCCATGAAGTCTAACCAAACCACATCCCCAGGACGATCACGTGAAGCTCCCGACCGAATACGGCGGACCTCCAACCGCAAGTCCCGGTCCTTAGTAGCCCCCGCTTCAAGCATGAGCTTTTCAAGCACGTGGACAATACGGTCGTGGAGTTGAATGATATACCAAGAGCACGGGCACCGGGGGATATGGTCCATAAGCATAGCGGTTGTTGAGCGCTCACCCGACATAAAGATGCTCGATACCGTCGACGAAGATCCATACCCGCGAGATTCTGAAGGAGCCTCATTGCACCGAGGGCATTTTCGAACATGAGCGGCGCGCTCCGCATTCAAGCCAGGCACCCGGTGGGCTGCCATCGTATAGTAATCGGATGGCACCTTGAAACTCGACTCATGTGAAGCGAAAAAGAGAGCCAAAGCCCCGCGACCCGTACCCGAAATCACCCTCATATAGTCCGGTGGGGAAGGTTGGCAAAACGCCAAGAGGTCAAGGTAGGCCCGGGCACGAAGAATGCGCGAAATGCCCCGTTGAATGTGCCCCCCGGAATTTCCCAAGCGAGCGAGGGCATCGGGAGTCGGAAGTTGTAGGCTAGTCAATTGGGTAGCGGGTGCCACCGCATTGTTGACCGTAGATACCACCAACTCGACATCGGGCCCGGCATAATCGGAAAGGTTTTCGTTCAATGTGTTAGTCAACACCACGAGATGCGATTCAGAAAACCCGCCCATAGTGGAGATAGAATCATACGAATTGCGCAATTGGACCGCCCACGGTAAAGTAGAATTGGCAACATTCATTAGTTCTTGTCGGATGAGACCGTATATTGTTTTCAAGTAATATGGACGACCTACATCCATATCTAACAACGAAATAACAACGGGCCGCTATAGGTTTGGGCAGCCGCGCTATGGGTTTGGGCCTCGGGAAGTGGGATTGCAGAGATATTGGTTTCAAATAAGTTCAAATAGCGGCTCGCCCGACATTGTAGCGCACTATCATAGCCAATCAACGCACCCTCCGTGGTCATACTTTTTTTCCCATGGCAACCCAATCGGAAGATCCCGTGGTGGACGACGTTGTTCTTGTCGAAGGCTCAGCGATGCAAGCGTGCAAAAGCGTGCCGTATTTACCGCGGCGGGCGCGGAAGGACCGAGCGCCCTCGCCAACGCCGCCAGTCGGCAAAACGCACAACTCGGGAGGAAGCGAATGACCGCTATGGATCTTGGTCAGTGTCACCCCGTGTAACGATCCATGGCGCGGGCGGGGGGCGGTGTATACCGCTATTCCTAGTAACTTGGAATAACTTGGAGGGCAGTGCTGGTGCTGTGGCATGCCTTCCTGTTCCTCGGGCTTGGGGTTTTTCCTTCTTTCTTCTTTTTTTTGCTTGGTGACCTCCACTGCTTTTTCTTGTAAGAATTATTTTACTTGGAATAGCACGCGTGTAGTCGCTACCGCGAAGTGCTGACGCGAAATGATACAAATGAATACACGTACCGTACAGTACAACAACGTACTCATTTTTATCACGTTGTTGCTGTTCCGCTATACCACTAGCTAAGGTACAGGTACGGGTAGTGGCCGGCATGCAACAGCGTCGGCCTTCCTGTTCCTCGGGCTGAGGTTTTTTGTTTTTTCCTCTTTTCTTCTTTTTGCTTGGTGGCCTCCACTTGATTTTGTTTTAAGATTATTTTTTAGTGGATAGTTGTCTAGGGAACTGTAACAATGATTTTTATTTTTATTCTTTTGGCGCCCCCGGCATATGGGACTGGCAGGGAACCCGCACCGGCACCCTCTGTAACAATTCTGTAACAATGATATTTCATACACAGAATTTCCGCCCCCCGGCCCGAAAAGTAAATGGTTGACAGTACATGTACCCGTAATAAAATTGCAATTTATATGGATGGACGATCTGACGGTCGACGTTGATCTGGGGTAACGATATAGATGCGAAAAAACCCAGAAATCGCTAAGAAATGGTCAAAATATCGTCGCACGACCAGTACGCATAGCTGGCAAATATAAATCACAATGATATAAATACGGTGAGTTTGCTATTTAGTGCCATTGATGAGACTCCAGCCGTGGCGCCCAGATAGAGCATAATAAGATATCAGACTATATATCGTGAGGCCATCAAGCGAATTGTCATATGTATGCGGCGTTCGTACAATCACGTGGTAGCGATAAGGCGTGATCGTTATCACCTCTCGCCTTGCCCAGTCTCAGAGCAAAAAAAAAAAAGGAGGGAAAAAAAAACCTAAGCCCGAGGAACAGGAAGGCATGCCACAGCACTAGCACTGCCCTCCTGAAAAGCCTCGCGGAGATAAGAACCCAAAGTGCCATGAAGAGCAGCAGAAAGACGTTGCATGAATTCACGTCGCACATCCCCCAAGAAACGCCGAAACGGAAGAGAAGTAGATCGACGAACAAAATGCTGCATACTAAAAACTTAACATCTCATCTTTCGCGGATGGTGGCTAAGTTCATCTAAGAACCGGCCTTAAACTGTGTACAGGTAAGAGACAAGCAGGGAGGGAAACCCTAACCATACTAAAAACTGATTCTTATTTATAGTCAGAATCTTGTATCAATCGATGCCTTCCTGTTCTTCGGGCTCTGGTTTTTTTTCCTACTTTCTTCCTTTTTTTTTGGCTTGGTGGCCTCCACTGCTTTTTCTTGTAAGATTTTTTTTTGTATCAATCGATGACGGTAATACTTAGTGTCTGATCAGCATACAGTATCAATCGCTCAGCGTAGTACTTAGTGTCTTATCAGCATACTGCATCAACGACTCGGCGTAGTACTTTGTTCTTTATTGTCTCATTGAGACCCACGGGGGCCGATGAAGTAATTCAGAAGCAATCATCCCCACGGGACCGCCCGCGTTGCGAGTGTACGGGTTCGGCAACGTCGACACACTCGACTCGTGCTGGAGCTGCGGAGCAGGAAACCGACACCATGTTTTAAGATCCGTTCTTAACACATGGAAGTCTAAAACTCGGTATAACGCTAGACTTGTCTTGCGCACACATATTTCATCACTATCTTGCCCACAAACTACCTTGATGGGCGCAAGTTTGACGCCAACCAGGTGGCCACCAACGTCTGCTGTAAATGCTACTCAAGCTTTCGACCTCCCCAACCGAGCATCCTAGGTTTGACGCCTAACGCTCGTACGTGTGATATGTTATACAATACTTTTTGAATACCCTTAAACCCTATGGCAAAGAGCAAGAACTCCTTGCTGCGAGACAATACATGTAAAAAGGTGAAACTTGTGTCTAGCTATAGCGCCTTTTTTTTTCACGAACAGCGCACCACTATTGCCGACGATCGATGCACGAGTGAGATTTGGGGGGGGGGGGGGGGGGGGGGGGGGGGGGGGGGTCACGCCGGAAATATTGTTCCATGACGGCAAATATCTCATACATGTTACTAAGATAGGGTGCGTTTACCGAGCTCTTTGAGTGACGTATTCAATATTACGTGAATACGGTCGCTATGCACACTCACGGTAGTGCACTAGTAGGGCAGCGGTAACAACAAAATCTCAGCAAGTTGACGACGCCGCACCCGCGGTAGTGTATTAACACCGGACCTTTCATAACATATTCCATATAATTAAAGGACGATATACCCAAACGCATATAGAAATAGGTTATTCTTATATACGTAGTGACTCTTCGCGGGCTCGCGGCAATATCGCAGCTTCCCTTACTTTAGCATCCGTAACTTTATTTATTCAACAACTAACTCTCTTATTGGCATATGCACCTCACCTGCTGCCTTCTCCATCCATTGGTTTAGAGACCAGGGGCATCCCTGGGTCCCCCTTCCCCACTTGACAAGGTCCAAGCTCTCGCACAGGGACGAGGCACGCAGGCGGAAGCTGCTGATGTCAATCAACCCGTCGCCCTCCCTTGCCTCCGCCACCGCTCGCACAGCAACCCTCCAATCGCGGCTGACGTGCTTCACCACCCCGCGGTGCGTTGGCTCAAGTAGAGTCACGACCGAAACTAGCACCTCCGCGGGAAGTACCCACGGCTTCGGGTCATTCGCGTTCATATCGCCGCCACAGCCAAAGTAGTGCTGCCGAGCTTTTACGGGAGTATACAGTATAGTGACGGCGGACTGACGGACAGCAAGCGGTCGGACGTCGAAAATAGTCGGGATCTTTGTTGACTACGCCGCGATACGCTTAGGGTTCTTACTGAAACATGCACATGCTAGGCATACACGCAAAAAATGTATATATGGGGGATGATGATGTGACGTGGCTGTGCTGCTGGGCGGGCGTGAAGTTTTGAGGCGGGGCTGCGTATTCGCATGTGAAGAACTGTGAAGAACCCTGCGCGCAGCAGTATGCTATGAATGCTACTGTAGCAGGGGGCGCGCGCATGTACTGTAACCGTGTATGTCTGGTACCGTACGCGCGCACGGTCGAAGTAAAAAAAGATTTCTTTACAAGATGAAAAAAGTGATTTCCCTCCCTGCTGCTTGTCTCTTACCTGTACACAGTTTAAGGCCGGTTCTTAGATGAACTTTGCCACCATCCGATAAAAAAAGTGGAGACCAACAAGCAAAAAGAAGAAAGGAGGGGAAAACCTAAGCCCGGAGAACAGAAGGCATGCCACAACATCAGCAGGGTCATAATGGTCATTGGGATTGCTCCTCCTTTCTCCTTTCTGCTTGGTGGTTTCCACTGCCTTTTCTTTCCAATGCCTTTGCTTTTCTAGACAAAGATTATTTCCATTGACCAGCCGAAATCCTTCCTCCCCTCATCCCTCATCGGGGGCGCCCATGTCGCCCCCGCCTACTCCTTTCCCTCCCTCCTCCCTGCTTGAAGCGGGGAGGCATAGGGGGGAGGGGAGGGCTCTGTGTGTCCTCTTGTGATCGGGCCGTTGACCGGCTTTCGCGTCTTGTTCCTGGGCCGTCCCGATTGGCTTCCCCTCTCCTCGTCCTCCTTTCGTCCGGTCCTCCGCGTTTGGACCTCCCCGTCGTGACTCAGGTGCTCACAGTACCCGTGCGACGGTCCGTGCGACGAATCATGTGTGCCCCCTTGTTTCTCATGTCGTATTTCCGCACCGGGCCGCCGCGCCACTCCTCGACCTCATGCAAGACGCCGTCTTCGCTCCGCTTTTTCTCTTACCCCCCATGTAGCTCTTGGGCTTATGTACTGCGCGCCACTTGTGCGTATGCTACACGTGCCGCCCGTCGTCCCTTTGCGAATCCGCCCGGGTGTGGGGGTGCGGGTGCTGCTATGCGGCGGGTTGTTAGTGTTGCTTGTGGTGCGCGGCGAGCTGCACCTGCCGTTGCTGGTTCGCGGGGGGCTGCCGGTGCTGGTCGTGGGGCGTGGATGTTCGTGGGCAAAGGATTGACACTAGTGAGGGTGTAGCTCGTGGTGCACCTTCTAATGCTAGTGGGCAGAGGTTTGCTTGTGGTGGTTGTGCTGCTGCATGTGGTACTACAACAGCTGCTAGTGCTGGTTGGCGGCCAAATGTTGCTACTGGTGGGCAGAAGGTTGCGGTTGTGGATACTAGTGCTCGTGCTTTTGTTCGTGTGCGGCGCACTGTAGTTACTAATGTTGATATTGTAGTGTGACAAGCCGCGCGTATTGGAATTGTTGTGCGGCAAGTGTCTAGCGTACCAAATATTTATGGTTGAAGTAGTGTCTCCGGAGGGCGTGCGAGTACAGATGGTGACCATGAGTATACTTGTGGGTCGGAGCCGGGCTTAAGTGCATCGAGTGTTTTGTCCCCATCGCGGGGGGTATGTTACACTTGCGCCCCTTGTGGCATACGGTTTGCTGGCCGCAAATGGCGCTCTAACTTCGCCAGACACACTAACATTTTCATAAATGGTGCTGCCCCTCCACTTTTGCCCACTTTCGCTAAGCTCGCCACCGTGTGACCTCCACTCCGGCTTTATTCTCCCTATGTGCTTCGGGCGCTCACCCTTTATCTTCCACCCGACCTCGCCCTCTCACCGCTCCATGCCCCCACTCCGTGTGTTGAGAAATATAGTGTTGCGTGGTTCTTGAGTTGCTATACAACAATGTTGGTCGAGTAGTATCGTGATAGTACGGTTGCGAATCATCACTATGACAAGCCAATCAACAATAGAGTGGATTTTGTTGATGATGGTGGCAAATTGCTGAGCGCTAGATATCATCTAAAGAATGCTCAGAATATACGTAGGCGTGTGCTCACCAAAAGGTGAGTGCGTGTCCTATGATAGGCAAGTGCGACGCACTTGATGAGGGTGAGATGATATGCAATGCCATTCAGTGAGTGTAAGCATTCCTTATCCCCCCCTCAACTTATACATGTTATGGGCCCTCAAACTGCTAGTTGTTGGAGTCATTTGTCGTGATTGGAACCTAGAGCTTGCTTCTGGAATGGTGGTAGATTTTTGTGGTGTCGCACGATACGCCAGGTGCGGCTAGCTTACAAAGTGGCTGGCTCTTGCTTGCGTTTGTAGCTTTATTTCGGTACCCGGCTGGTAGCGACTTGGTTGTGTCGCTCGAAGCCTTGAACCCCTGCACACCGACTCGTGTGACGTGAAGATCGGCATGCTTTATTTTGTTTTACCTTGGCGCTTTCTTGAGTTTATTCACTTCCGGAGCTTGTCACTTGCCATTTCTCTCTTGAAAGCCTATAGCGGTCCGGCTGATTTTTTGGATAGGCATTTTCTCACAAGAGTACTAGCACTCATGTACGACGTCGCTTAACCGACCTTTTGAGACTCGTTTCTGATTGCCTTAGCTGTATAGATTCCGGGGGTACAGCTGCGTCTTCGGTCAGCCCTTGGTCGTCTCTTTTCCTGAGCCGTGTGTGCCCGCCTCTTGACTGGTACTTAGTGCTTTCTTGTTGGCAATTTTTCTGCTTTTCTGGTGCTCTTGAGAACTCATCCGACGCACTTGTCATGGACTCCGTAAAACTACCGAAGTTCGCTGAGGAGAGACGAGATTTTGATGTGAGGAAGAAAAGTTTCCGTGCATTTGACATGATGCAAAAGTGGGCTCCGGCTTTGTCATCGGATGGTGCCGCTTCCTCTCAACAACAAATCGACATGTACTTTACAATGATTCTTGCGCTGCCGGAGGACGATCTCTCCAATATCGAGAATGTTAGCGAGAATGGCAAGACTTGCGGCCACACTGCGTGGACCGCGTTACTCAATCATTATGAGGACGATTGTATTTACCGGGGTACGGCGCTATTGCAGAACTTGGACACGCCGCAAGCGGACGGCGAGAGCGGCATTCAATATATGCACCGGTTTGATTAATTGCAACGACAACTTACCTAAGTTGGGAACGCCGCCCACGACCGGCGTATCATAATGTACTTGGTGAAGGGCCTCCGCAGCGAATACTACTCCATCACCGACACGTGGACGAACACAACTTCAGCATGGATGCCGTCAAGCGTGATCTTCGTCAAAAGGGCATGCACGTCGAGAGTCGTGTGCAATTACATAGAGCGGAGCCTCCAACGCCTACGGCTTTTGCAGCGTCTCATGATGACGTAAAGACTGAACTTTTGAAGCCGCAATTTCGAGGATTTTCGTGGTATTTGTTATGGCTGTGTGAAGAAGGGGCATCGCATGTCCGAGTGCCCGGACAACAACACCGGAGGTAACTCTGCGCAGGTGGACTCGCCCGTTGCTTTTCCGGCGGGCATGGGCGTGACGGCCACCCCTGCGAGGCCATTCTCCGAGACTCGACACATCTTCGTGCGCGATGGGGAAGCGTGGATGTGGCTGGCTGACAGCGGCGCCAACCATCACATGACTAGCGTGTCCCGTGACTTCAGTGAGTATCGAACGAAATTTGACCGGCTGTAGATGATGGGTATTATTGCCCGCGTTGTTGGCGTGGGCTCGGTCCGCATCGTCGTGAAGGCTGACGGTGGAGAGGAGATTTCTGCTATGCTAAAGAATGTGCTCCACGTTCTTGAGCTATCCCGTCGTGCGTAGTGGTCTTTCCATAAGCTTTTCAACCTCGCCCAAGCTCGGCAACACGGTCATTGTGTGGTGTTTGCTGATCCCGTGGACCACCTTCGGCTTCATGCCGGTCATGGTGGTGGAATGGTCGTTCGGTGAGAGCGCGCGCATTCGTTGGTGTGGTTTCCTGCGCGGGTTGCTTCGTCGATTCCCACCGCTTCGGTCGCCACTGCGCCATCGGAAGAACGGTTGTGGCATTCCCGACTTGGTCACCTTGGCGAGTCGCAATCGGACGGGCTCTTGGCCACTCCGGTGGAAGTGTGGCGTTTTCTGCGTCGGAGAAGTTGGGCTTCTGCGAGACATGTGTTGTGTGTAATTTGCACGTCTGCCGTATCTCGCGTGAGCCGGCTGACCGGAATGTTGGTGTCTTTGAGGTCCAAGGTTTTGGACTTCTGCGGTCCTATGAGTCTTCCGTCCTTGTGAGGACGGCGGTACAACTTGTGTGCGGTTGATTTTCATAGCCGCTTCATGTTGCATGATGCGGTCCGCTCCAATGATCAGGCTCCCGCCTCGTTCCGTCGCTTGTTGACTATCATCCGTTCTCTTGGGCTCACGGTTCGTCGTCTTTGGGTGGACAATGACACGGTGTTCTTAGGTGTTGCCTTCCGAAGTGAGACGATAAGTTAGGGAGACGAGGGACTAGCACCACCCATCAAGCCAAAAACATTACATATCGAGCAAGTTGTGTGTCCAAACCATATCAAACTGTGAAGAGCAAAACACGGGACAATGGGTGATGAAAGAAGTAGTATACGCGAGTTTGCTACTCCGAGCTTATTATCAATACGAATTTTACTAGCTGATGTTATTCCCCCGCGTCGGTAATCGACGCATTCATAGATGAAGCATGATGCGTCAGTCGCATCGACGCGTCGATGAACACTCGCCGATAAACCCGATGTAAAATCGATGCGTCCGCCGCAAATAATTATCCCAAAATTAATGCCCTACTGTCTAAATCTAAGCAAACAGTTTTATCCATTACATATATCATCGAGTTGAGGAAATTTTGTGGCGCGCATCGATGCATGCATATGGCTTGATTTCTATAAGACCACAAATATATATGTCTATGCTATTCGCTTTTGTTGTTGAACTCCATGCACGGCCCTCATTTGGTAATTCGGCTCGTCATTGCACTACTAGAGCCACGGTTTATTATTCACGGGCTAATCAAAGTGGTATTTAGACACACAATGCATCAAAAGATGTCCTATTTATCATTGCACTTGCCCGCCATATTCATGAACGCCGTTCGAATGCCATCGGCTTTTGAGTGCGCTGAAAGTTGATGTCGCATCAATTTTGAGGCATGTACTCGCTTGATGTTTGTGTAACTTGCTGCTTGGTATCCATGGCATGAGTGAGAGGTTGGGCACTCGTGTAATGTCGTGTAGATTAATAGGGACACTGCAACACACCTCCACAGATCCCATAGATTCGCGAAAGACGAGGGAGACCCAACCCACGAGCACATGAAATTGCACTTGTCAAGTCCCCACATTCTATCTCGACATAATATATGAGGAGCCATTTCCCGCTTTCAACGGATGGGGTCCGATCAAAGTACGTAGAAGAGGCGCCAAAAATGGATAACGAACAATTAATTAGTTGAAAGCAACGCCCCCTCTCCCCCCCCTTCCTAGATGAACGTTCCACGAGACCAATACCGATGCATCAATGCAAATGGCCCCATTCCCCGTAGCAATGAGTCCAAGAAATGTGCCCTATTCAATCAACGCACCCGTCAAAGGGTGCCCAATTTTGTTGTTGCAGTCGTGAATTAGTGCCTTCTTTAATCAATACATCCATGGATTCTTTTGCATCGATGCCCAAATCTATCGAGTGACGTGTGCATGAACCACAAATTCATGAATGAAACGGGGCATGCATCCAAGTTTTATGCGTTCCTGCACTTCATGCTTGCAATTTTGAGATTTAGTTGCAATCGCTGGACAACGCACTCACAAAGATGGGCAATCAGACTAATTTTCGACACATTTTGCTGAGCTCATCACCCGGCAAGAGTGAAGACGGTTAGGATTTGCCTTGGAATTATCATACGTAGCTGCTTGACTCAGCTGGTTGCAAATTCGGACATATTCCGATTTAAAAAACAGGAAAACGTTGCACGGACATCGAAGAAGCAAAACTTATGCCTTCCAACACAGCCAATAAAATTGCGAAAATAGAGACAGCCACCCCCCTGTCGTATGCTGCGCCTATTCATTCCTGAAATATCGAATTCATTTCCCCATATGTCGCCAACCAAAGGCGTGCGCCTGAAGTGCCCGTTATGCCATCCAACCGCCCTGGGAATCTGAGCCATCAGGCGTCATGGTGAAATGCGGTAACAGTTAAATGACCGGCAAACTCCTTTCACTAGGTCAACGCTGCTGTCTCAATTGAGCTATCAGGTACAACTTGGTCGTTTGTCAATGCTGCGCAAGCGAGCTTACGCACTGACATGCGGGCCAGGTCGAATGAGAAGATCAATGGCTGAGGTGCAATGGAAAAAAACTACTTTGTTGATAGTGTTGCGGCCCAACGAG
This sequence comes from Tetraselmis chui, assembly GCA_026401115.1. Classification (NCBI taxonomy): domain Eukaryota; kingdom Viridiplantae; phylum Chlorophyta; class Chlorodendrophyceae; order Chlorodendrales; family Chlorodendraceae; genus Tetraselmis; species Tetraselmis chui. The sequence goes on along the minus strand of JAPMLY010001896.1, from coordinate 43,567 downwards.
GAAGGGGAGTGATGGAAGGAAAGGGAATGTGCACGGCAGGGGTTAATTACTGCGTTGCAATAATTGGAGATAATTGAAGGGGGGGGGGGGGGGGGGGGGGGGGGGGGGGGGGGGATAAGTGAGGGGGTGTTCTATTGGCAGCCGAAGAAGCGAGCGTGGTCGATGAAATTGGCACCGCCGTAGATGTTGTTGGTGTAGCGGATGACAATGGAGATGGCGTTGTTGATGGCGCGGTTCTGTGCCAGCGGCGTCATCTCCACCAGCCTCTCCAGCCCAAAGACCGCCTGATAACGCAGGTTGGAGGAGCCAGCCATAAAGACGCCCCACGTGAGGCCGGTGGTGCCTACGTCAGGGATGGCTACGTCGCTCTCCTTTGCCCCACCCTGCATGTGACGTTTCAGCAACATCCCCTGATTGGCGATAGCCTGACCTAACATACCACACACAGCACCAGCTGCGCCGTACATCAGTCCGTTCTGTGCCAGGCACCCCAGGCGCTGCCCAAAGCTATACTCCTTCACGCCCTTGATGCTCTTTTCGAAGAAGGCGCTGGGGAAGCCGGCGACCACCCTGGCGATGCCTCGTTTCTTCGAGGCGCCGGACTGCGCGCCGATGACGGCGACGGGCGCGATACAGGTGATGATGAACACATCCAGCACCAGCCCCACCAGCAGGGTCGGACAGGTAAAACTCAAACTCGTCCCAAAACTCGCTCCCGCGCTTGGTCACCTCCGCCACGGTGGCGCAGCCCGAATCAATGGCCACCTCCGCGAGAACCTGCGAATCGGACACACGGCGTCAGTGGAAATGTCCATACGTCACGTGGACTTGCTCCGATGTGCTTGGACATGTTGAGACGAGGAGATGTGCCACGCGCGACGGAACACGGCCTCCCAGCAATGCACGCCCATCTGCAATTAATGACACGAACATTACACCCCCCCCCCCCCCCCCCCCCCCCCCCCAACTTCATTCCCTCTTAGCTCTTTCGCCGAGACGGGACTGCTCGATAGTGTTATTATTGACGTTATCCAAGCGCGAACTATGTACTACGCTCAATCGCTTTCTTAGCTCAATGCAAAATAGCACAACCGACTCGCTCCGAAGCCCAAACCATCATGATTCTCCATCGACGCTGCTTAACAATCTTTCCCTGCGGATTTCTGGGTGGTTCCATGCGCCGCTTAATTCCATTCATTGTGCCCCCCCCCCCCTCCCCCCCCCTTTGCGTGAAACCTTCCTGATTCACAGAGCCGGCTGTGCAGAGTACCGTAACGCGCGCGTAACGCGCCTATAGACCTCGATGACCTCGACCCTGACAGCCGTAATTTGATATTGGGAGTCGGGACGCTGTGGGCTGACCTTAAACAGGAAGCGTTCGTCCGCGATGAGGCGGTCGCGGAAGATGGGCGTTAGTTTGCTGATAAATGCGTAAATTCCGACTCCCTGAATTGCGACCCAAGCATTGAGAGCCGACAACCTCAGACCGCCCGACTGCGCCGCCGCAACAAAGTCAGCAGGCAGCTCCAGACCCTTGGCGCTCGCTATTTCCTCCGCCTGCGTCAAGTTGAGAAGCTCATCCTCGTCATCGTCGCCACCGCCGTCTCCTCCACCTCCCCCGCCGCCCCCACCGCCATTACCAACAGCGCCGTTCCCTCCCTCCCCGCCACCGGTCGCTGTTTCCGGCGTGGTGCCCGTCACTACCGCCGCTGACACCCCTGCAAAAAGAACATCGGCGGGTACGCTCTCAAATTTTGAGAGGTGTTGTTCGATTTGGATAGTAGCTCGTGACTACGATTGCTTTGGACCGCCTCTTTGGATTTGCGTTTTTTGTGGGCAAAATTTGTTTTGCTCTCGACATCATTCAGTAACTACGTGGTGAATTGAGCCACCCTACCTTCCGTGGCCGACGCCGCTGGTCCCTTGACGCCCGCATCTGCACCCTCACCCCCGGTGGGCGTTGAGGCTGAGGCAGACACCGTAAGCGCACTGCTGCGGCCACTGCACACGGCCCGAGGGTGCTGCCGGCGGTTCAGGCCTAATGGTGCGCCCATCAAAATCGCGTCACTGCTACCCAACATGGGCTTCGCCACCAACGCCTGTGACGACAAGCTGCTGGACATCAATCGACGGGTCGAGAACGAACCGCGGGCCGTGCTCCCGCGCACAGTGAGACTCATTGCCATTATGAGCTGACTTGGAGCGTAGGTCGGCTGGTATAATCGAGACGTGAGGCCTTCGTGGTCGTATGGGAAAGGAAACTACACTATACGCTCGACAAAGGCCAGCGACTCGACGCCACGGAGTAAGCGCGAGCGGTCCTATAGGCTGTCCAGCCCCTGAACTCTCTGGTATCGCACGTCGTTGGTCAAGGTTGCCAACGAGGAGTACCGGTATATTAATAGTGGATGGAGTTGATGTGAAACCACAACGTGCCGTGTCACGCTTCGGCGAGTGGCGGCGCGGAGCGTCGGCCTTTTTTTATAAAACCTAGCAGCAAACTACGCCCCGTTTTTGCGATTTCATGAGCCGCATAATTATTTAAATCAATCAGGATTATATAATGTAAATAGATTTTCCCATTTCATCAGCAGCATTTCTTTCTTTTTCTTGCTTGGTGGCCTCCACTGCTTTCTCTTGTAAGAAATTTTTCTAGAGATTTCATCAGCAGCAAGTCTGATTAATATGTGGCCAGATTGTTTTGAATCTAGAGGTTTGCAAAGCTTACTTACATGTGTGACAGAACGTACACCCTAGCGGTAAAGTATTATGTAAAAGCGGTGCGTCTTACCCAGACCCCGAGGTAACCCTCGAGGACTGCGGAACGCCTCGCACAACGCCCAAGCCATGCCTCCATCGACACCAGCTAGCTGCAACGCTTAAGCCGGTGCAACCTCCGAGCACCGGCACACTATGCTTTGTTATCGCCCATATGGCTCGCGCAATTTATTGAAGTCTCGACTTTCGTAGTCGAGCATGGTGTAAGTTTACATCGTCTCATGCGCACTCGAGCGTCACGATATACTTTCCCACACTCTACGTCGCATTTACCAACATGCAACATGGGCATTCGACCTCCGCGCCCGGAGCTGACGCTCTGTCGCTTGCCATCGAATAGCGTACATCGGAACATATTCGAATTGTAGTTTCGGCCCTCGAACTCCGTATTTCTTAGCATATTCGGGCGTCTAACGTTGCCTTACTTGCACAAGTTCATAGCCTAACGAGCCCAATTGTGCTCATAAATTAACAACAATTCATTCCCCCTTACGCGACTAGGGCGACATAGAGTGGTAAGGCGGCCCACGATAACCCACCTATCGACCTATTCGGCCAGCTCCATGCGTCACCGCGTGCGGCGAAAATGGCAGAAATGGGAGCATATCGGTGCGAGCGGTCAAGTCGTGAGATGGATCCGCCACGGCGTGCGGGTCACGTTCAAGAACGGCCTACTGTCCAAGCCTTTCAACCATGATAGCTACATGAACGACGCTTCATAGTCCCAACTCAACTTACTCGCAACATAACAACCAAGATTCGGGGCCTGCGGATTGTGGGAGCGCGCTTACAACACCCGCTTCGTCTCCCGCATGTTTTTCGTCCCCAAGCCTGGCGTCAACAAGTCGCGCTTGATCATCGACTTACGCGAACTCAACAGCCATTATTCGGAGTTCAACATGTCGTGCGGGACCCTAAAGTACCTACGCCATATACCATAACCGAACGACTAAGTCAAAATGAAAATGATCTATAACATTCACCGCTAACGCGCTGTGCAGGTGCTATCTAATGGCCTTCTTGCATATGCCATCTAGCACTCTGGGTGCAAAATTTAGGCCGGCATCCCTAATCCTAGATACTCCTAGGGACAAAGTCATTAACCCGTACATGTGACTGTAATCCAATTCCGACAGGGCCGGAGGATGAGATACACTGCTCAACGGTAAAGTCCAATAGTGAAATCCACAAAATCCCCCATCGCCACGGAAAAAAGATATCAGCCTACAATTAGTTCTATCTCTAACTCCGATCGCATTGCTAAGGGACGGGCATGCTAGTCTCCTTCTCTTCCCTAACCTACTATTGGCACATCTCTTGTAAAGAAAGGTCAATGCAGTCTTAGACATCACACCGTTGGCATTGCTTCCGGGGCGAAGGTCGAGGCGTTGGTGTTCATCATAGTGCGCCACCGGCGGAGTGTGCGGTAACGGCGGGGGTGGGCTCTTCTTAATCGGCGGGGGATGTCATCCGGAGATATGTCCACTGTTGCGGACTCGGAGGGAGGGGTCCTAGGCCGCTGAGGAGTGAAGGCAGCTAGACGAGGCGAGTGGGAGCGCTAGGAGTCGGGGTCCGGGCGCTGCATTTTTTCGCCGGGAGTGGGCAAAATGAGGGGGTCCTTAGCCAATAGTGTTGCGCATTCCTATGCAAGGTGTCGGCGGGAGGCATGAGAGGGCGATCGAAGGGCGAGCCGAATAGAGGCGGCACCCTTATCGGGGGGCGGGGGGGGGGAGGGGGGGGGGAGGGCGCTTGGAGGAGATCACATGCTGCCACTCGGTCGTGATGGGGGTGGGATTTTTGTGCTGTGGGTTCCGGTCGTCAGACGTCGTTGGGTCCCCCTCCACATCCATAGGTTGATCGTCCGGGTTACTATCTCCCGGGCGGGTGTTATTGGGTCGATCCGCGTTGCACGGCGTACACAGTACATAAATTTGGCTGCTTTCCAATATCGCGCGATCGCGCGACCGACCTGTATTTTTCGCACTTTTTTGTATGCTGAGTCACACCTACCTAACTCATACCGCACCATTAACAACGCGCCCAATGTCGCCGGCATCAACACAGTTTGCCAAATCGACGGCACGGCACTAACCCTTGGACCACAATTGACCTCTTTGCGCGAGCTACCGGCGAATAGGGCTGATAATAGCCGGTAAGAGCCCTCTTAGCTTGCACGTAGCGTTTGAGATGGTGCGAAATCAGGTGTCACAATAACCGCAGGCACATGGGCGGAAGGATACCATTATATAGTTGCGGCGTTAAACGTCTGTACTCGTAGCACATGTTAAAGATGTTGACATACGCCAAGTGCCGATTTGATTGTATGAAGTATGGTGTCGTATCGAGCTAAGACGGTGGTGTGTGTAAAAGGTACATCACCTCAGATTTTGTGCATTGAATGTAGGGGCCGCACAGAATGGCGCAAATTTGTTGCGCGTTGTGTATGCACGATATGCAGTTTGGCAGCCCATGCACAACCCCGCGGTCTGAATCGCCAAACAAAGGAGTAACCCCCGGTGCAAAGGACCCCTCGACCGTATTGTGTAGGTCATGGATGGTGAAGACTTCAAAGCTGCGGTGAGAGACGCTATGGTCAAGAAGCTTGGAAGGAAGGGGACGATCGCGCATTCGACACTCTCCGTGACTGTCGGCCCCTACCCGGATAAGCTACTACGCGCCTTTATGAGCGAAGTATCACGAGCTAGAAGGAGCGAAGAAGCAGAAATATGGGACAGAGAAGGGGACCGCACGCAATGGTTGGATTTCGGCGACGTGGATGCATAACCGGCTAAGGACGAAGGAGTCGGGTGGGTCTTTACGACACAGGCTGCCGCGGAGTGTTTCTACGACTTCAACAACGTTAATACGGCACCCGGCGTTCGTGGCTTCTTAAACTGTCGCGTCAAGAAACGGAACATCAAATTGTTTTGCGTCCCGTTTGGGTTCAACTTCACGCGTAAGGTTCAGCGAGGGGGGGGCTGCTCGAGCTCGCCACAATTAAATTCAGCACGGGACGGCTGTCGGCTACCATCGCCGACACCACCTACCAGCCATTGCTCAGCGCCAACCACTCGATACGGACCCAAAAGGACCCCGTTTTAGACGAACTGCCCAATACAGGCAGGTGGCAGCACATGCCAATGTAAGACTGCAACCTGGAGCACTATGTCCAGTGGCAGTTATGGCAGCACGTGAAGCGTACGGGGAAGAAGGAGCGGGGCGTGGAACTATACCTTGTGTTGTTGGAGCGGGTGGAGCGATGGGGAAAGACGAAATTTCCTGCGCCAAAACTTGTGGAGGAGCGGGTGTCTCGAAAGCAAGAGCGGAAAAAGCTTCCCCGCGAGGTGCGTCCTTACCAACACCCCAAGCTCACACGCACCAAGTGTGGGTAATCGTCATACCATGAATGGATGGAGCGGCAAGCACAAGCGACGGCGAGGGAGCTGCGGTCGGATAAGAAAATGAAAGCAGAGGCTGAGGTTGAGGCTCTTGAGGCAAATGCGCATGAGAAGTACCGGCTTCTGCGGGACTACAAATTGCGCGACCTTCGCTATCCGGGGCGGCGCGAGCATTATAAACAGGAGAGAGAGGCTATAGTCCAAGGAGGGACCCCATTCTTAACGGTGAGCATAAGGCAGAGGGACAGAGGTATGCAATGTCCCTCGATGAGCCCCCCACCCCACCCCATGCACCACGGAGGATAATACATTGCGTGAGCATCGACAACCTACCTTGATGAATTATTAGGTAAAACACTAAGGCGGCTGCGGTAGCAGATCGATGAGGTCGTAGTAGAGTGGCATTACGAGCCACACAATTGTAAATTAATACTTACAATATATAATTTATTGCATGCAACATCTAGTTGTTGTGCTTCTATGCATTTTACATTTTGTGCGTACGGGAGACAGCCATCTTGTGCAACGGGTGCTTTGCATGGATGCCGCCTTGCGCTGCGATGTGGGTGTCGCGCTTGACATGGGAGTTGTGGGCGCCGCCATAGTGACTATTTTTGGAGTTGGTTTAATCAGTTTGCCGCGACTTAGGGATGGGCCATTGCATGCACACTTCTTGAGATGCACTCTTTGCATCACTTGGACTGCCACAAAGTAGTTGGCAATTGTCCTCCGGTTGTTACGATGCTGCGCAAAGAAAAGTGTGAGCTGATGCATGGCCTCGGCTCCCTGGCTACACCATTGGAGGAGGTTGCCCCACTTGAGAACTAGATCGCCCATGTGACATTGGCAAATGCGTAGGTAGACAATCACCTTCTCAGGTGGAGCTAGCTCCAGAATTTGGTCATTAGGTCCTCCCCGAGTTTGTCGAGCTCATCGGCATATATTCCCACCGAGTCCACGTCTCCATTATCACAGCATGGCGTCACAGCGTCGTTAAAAATAAAACAACGTCCTACAGCTCCACCGCCTAACCATAGCGCCTTTAGTCCTTTTCCCCCGCAGCGTGCACAGGCATCGCCAACTTCATGATTTTCACGTAGTTGTCGAGCAAGGCCCTTCACACACTCCTAGACTAGCTCTTTGCGCTCATGCTGAGCCTCTTGATCCCCTTCTCCGTTTGAAGAGCCATGTCACCTCCGATGACTATTTTGACTCCTAGGCCGTCATAGCAAAACTGCGCCACTGCTTTCATGTTCTCCTTAGTCAAATTGGCATGGATAGTGTGGACAAAGATCTTGGGCACAATACAGAGGAGGTTGTGGAAAACGTCCACAATATAATGTAGTGGTGTTGACAAGGCGATAAGAGGGGGGCGACCTCTACATGTCCCTTAGTGCACCCGTTGCTCGAGCTGCCATTTGCTGTTAGTCAAACCATCGTCAATTGGATCAGCATCATTGGGTAGAAACCGAGCTGCGTGGCTGCACTGTCTCTGTCCGTGATGTTCTGCTCGAGCACAAAGCAACCGCACAATCAACATGTGATATAATTCAAAAGTCTATATGATTCAATGTCAAAAAGTATTCATTATCTACTGCTATGACTGGACATATATATCCGCCACCCTGATCCGGCGAGTGGGCGAGTATGTGTTGTTCCTTCATGTCCCGCATTGGAAGGCCACCATGTGATCCCCACATATCCCTTGTCAAGTGCAGCTCTGACTCATGGCACTTGCAGTATACGCACGGGTACATGGAGTAGCACCCGCACAGCCCCATTCACCCGTTGAGCAATTTCATGTCGCCTCCCAAAGTCACCACCACGTCGTACTTACGACCATCTACAACTAGTCCATCGTCGATCAACGCTTGCATGGATGCAGGGATGTGGCGTTTGTGTGCTAACATGTCTGCGTAACAATCGCCCCGCATGTAAAAGCACACAAGAATATTGTTGTCCGTGAAATTGACTTTCAGACCGTTGTCCTCACCAGCAATAGAGGAGTCGTCGTATACAATGTTCAGCACCATGCATGTCCTACTAACCTTGGCAGGATTTCAAAATGCCTACAATGCGCATCAAATCCTTGGTTGAGGAAAGGTTGATGAGCATAATTACATGGCCAAATTATGCCATGGCCAGTATGACCATTATTATACGCTGTTGTACTATTACTTGCAACATTAGCAATTCATTTCACGCGAAGGTTTACCGTCGTAGGATCGACTAGCCCACCTATGACTCGATAGCAACCTAACTCGATCATGCAGTACAATTTCCATATCAACGTTGTTAGCAAGCTTATCGTCAGTCATTTGCAAGCCCAACCGCCTCATCTCCTCCTCAATCTGCTCAAACAACCACCTCTTGGATAGAAGCTTTGGCATGCTGCCCCCGTTTGGTATAACAAATGGAATAAGGTCCTCAACCTCGGCGAGGTCCTAGTAGTTGGACAACATATTGACGAGGCGTTGATATCCCCTTGCAGTGAATTCGCAGTCGGAGAAGATTTGCATAGCATGTCGCTTGGAGTGCTGCCCGACGGTGTTCAATGCCTTAGCCTCGGCTGCACGAAAGAGATCCATATCGGACACAATTGCACTAAAAAATTCCGGATATTTGATCATGAACGCGCCGATTACAACGCGTGGCGTGTGCACGTCACGCGATGACCCTTCTTGCCCCACTAGATCTACTTTGCCCGCTATAGTAGCGTCGGGTGTTGGCGCCTCAGCACTACCATCGTCGGCGGCCGCCGACGACGCTTCCTCTCCGCCGTATGTTGTTTGCCACTCGTCACCGCACAGTTTCACAAGAAAACCCTATTGCTGAGCACACTTGCCTTTGATATGCTTTTCTATAGTCTTGCGGCCGATAGCATCCCATACCTTGTAACGAAGTCCGGTCGGCCTATTCGTCTGCCATGACGGATGCTTGCATTTTCCCATCGTAGTGTCAGCAGCGGCGTTGCTACTATCGCTACCGCCGCTTGTCGTAGCAAGTTCCGCCGCAAGCTCGCCGACGACCTCGTCATCCCCCGTCGTGTTGCTGTCTCCACCCGCATCGGCCCCCCCTTTCGACCTCGCTTTGTACAACCTATGTTGCAGCAATCTCGCATCGCGGTAAATATCGTCAATTACGCTGCGTTGGGTCGAAAGCACCTGCGCGTAGTCGCCGACCTTTCTGTGCCTCAAATATCCAAATCACATGCTTTCTGTGCCTCAAATATTATGGTCAGTTTTGTACTCTTCGCCTTCTGCTCAGCATCGAGTTTTATAAGCATGTCACTTAGGTGAAGCTTGAGTGACTTTGTCTCGGCTTGCGCTCTAGCAACGCGCTCGTAATAGGTAACATGTTCTTCTGATGAGGTTGGGCACGTGAATAGCATCAGCCGGCCACAGTGCCGCCGCATGTTTGGCCACCGACGTATTGGCAACAACACTACCCGCAACACGACTACCACCGCGTGTTGCGCTCGGGGCTGGCTGGGTAGTCGGTGATGGTGTTGATAGTATAGTTAGCCCCACAGTATCGTCCGCTGCCGCCGACGCTTGTTGTTGCTCATCGTGTTGCCGTTGTCGCTTTTGTTGTTGTTGTTGTTGCTATGCGTACCGACGAACAACATCGAACTCAACCTTTTGTAAAACCCTCAACGCCGCCGCCCTACTTTTCTTGCTCTTTCGCCCCATCCTAATAGGTCCCGCACTCACTGTTTCTCTTTAACGTATTCTCGCGTATGCGCCGCCGCACAAGAATGCTAAAACTCGTCGACATGCATGCGAGCGTGAGTAACAACTGCGGTGATGATTATGCGTTGTGCGCGTACAGTCGTTGATACTCGGCGGGCCGCGGCGGTAACACTGTTGCGCCCACGCCTTACTTCTACTATCACAGAGAAGATAGGGTTGCCCATGCGGAGGCGGTATTGCTACATCCTACGGGGCTCGTTGTTTATCCGCGGGCGGGTGGTGCGTGCGGCTGCGTTGTGTGCGATGGCGGTACCGGTACTAGTCCATGGCGCAGCCGGTGAAATTAAAAATAGCCAAATCGGTGCTTTGGGAACGCCGTGTGTCACCGTCGTCGGTGGCCCTTGGGGAGGTGAAGCTATTTGTCGGGTTGGTGTAGTCTCGCGCTCTAGTTGTGACATGTAGACGGAGGGGTCTGTCGATAGCCTTGGCGAGGTAAATCGAGCGCCCCACAGGGGTGGCGCTCTCGGCCGAGCCTTCTATGAGGCTCGAGCCCTGCGCGTTCAGGGAGACAGATGCGAAGACGATCTTGTGACGTTTTGTGATGTGGTGGTGACACGTTGGTCATGATATTTTCCGGGATTGTAGACCGTTGGTGGTCTTTTTAGCACTAGTATTGCATTACCTAGTGTTTACGTACAAGGTAGCTAGTCCTTATCTTAGTACTTACCGTTTTACTGATAGCAATACTCTATTTCCCCGTTAGTGGCGGTCGGCAGGCCCTGTAGGTGCCTTTGCCGGCCGCCATCTCTCTCTTTTCACTCCCTTTGTCCACAATGCTGCCCCCCTAGCGGGGCCGGCTCGACTACCCGTGTCGCCATTGTACTTCAAAATTCCTACATGTTATGGGCCCCCTACAACGTTACCCGGGATAGTCAGACCTCCGAAATACGGCAGCCCCAAGTAGGAGAAGAGCGTGCAACATGGATACTCGCTATGAAGTCAATACCGACGCTAGCCCAAGGCCCCCCGTGGCCGCCCTAGGCTAGTAGTACCGTCTCCGCCACCCAAGGAGAAGAGCGTGCAACCTAGATACTCGCTTGAACTACCACTACCGACACCAAATGCCCATGGTCACATGTGGCCGCGCTAGGTTGGTTGTCTACACTTACCTTGCACACAGCTCACCGATGCTATCGACCGGATATGGTTTCAAACCAAATTCAAACCGATTCGCGAAAATTCGGCCCGCGCGTACTTTATAGTACTGTTTATGTTCTTTCCCGAGGCAACGCCGCAACGCTATTTTGACTTAGCGAGGTTCTAACCTTGCTCACGGCGAAGGGGGAGATTCGACACCATAGCGCCCGACTATTAATTTTGAGTGCCTACACGCTGGTGGCAGCCATGTTGGCTTTTCCCCCTCATCGCCGATGGCTCTCATGCGATAGCTAGTTCGCCCGTGGACGGTTTTCCTCGCTACGTGTCAGTCTAGTACATTACGCAGTACATTTGGACCAGTTTCTTGTCGGCAACTCGCCGAAAGCATCCCGTTCCTGTGAGCAACCGTACCGTCGCCTACCCGGCTTGAGATACCGCTACGCGAACAACGCCTACGACCAAGATGACTCCTTCCTCGAAGACAAGCAAGGGCGACGACAAAACCTAAGCTACCTTGAGGGAGAGTGTTAGCACTAGCATTGCATTACCTAGTGCTTATGTACAAGGTAGCTAGTCCTTACAAGTGTTGTCAGGGATGAGGTCGGTAGGCAGATTGGTACGGTTTAGGGCAGCTTGGGTGCGCGGGACGGGCTTGGGGGGTAGGATTTCGCCTTCCTCCGTCGTTGGTTTAGGGACGCGATATATACGCAAGACCGGGGGTTGATCGGGTCGGGAATCGGATGGATTCGGATTTTCTTGAGAGTGGTGGCGTATATGAGGGGAGGCGAGGCTTAGGACTACCTTGCGGGTCCGTCCGTGAAAGCATTGTCCTCCGAGCCCATAGCGATAGCCCCGTCTCCGTCCGGTCCTTCGGTGCCTCGGTGGTCGGCGTTGCCGTTGCTTGGTGTTGGGTGGCGTCCACTCATGCCGTTGTAAGTGAAGATAGGAATACGTGTAGGGTGGTTGTACCGCGGGCTGTGTCGAGGTGGTAGATCAGGGAGTCGGTGACCGCTACAATCATCTCGTCGGCCGGGGGTAGGATAAAGTTGGTGAATCCGGAGGTCTCGATAAAGTAGCTTGATGACTGTCGGTATGAAATCGGTATGTTTGCTGTGGAGGGGGGCGAGCCCCCCCACCGTAAAGTGGGCGAACCTATCCCCCATGGGGAAGGCTAGTATATTGTCTTCGAGCACGTCGACAAAGCAGTTTGCGAATTGCGCCGCCACGAGGTGGAGTCGAGCAACTGAGCTGGGGCGGTGTGGCTTGTAGACGTCTCGAAGCTCGAACGCTTGCATAAGTGTGCTATGGGGGTGTATACTACTGGGCTGGGATAGGAGAGAATGTCCGTTGCTTCATACCCCTTCCACGCCTCGTCCGTTGCTCTGTAGAGTGTCTTTTCGACGTTGGGTAGTTGTGCTTGCTTGGCAGCTAAACCACCGGATTTTCAGCTACGTCTAGTCCATGTGGGGGCCACACTATGTCGACCGCTTCGCGTCAATGGATAACACGCAACTATCACGGTTCAACGCAACGTGGCGCGACCCCCGATGCGAAGACGTCAAGTGCATGCACTTCCGGACGCCGTATGGCAACGCGAAGTGAACTATTGGAACCCGCCTTGGGGAGCTCCGCCCGCACTATGCGCGAAGCTACAACAGTCGCGAGCGGCATCAACCGTCGTCGCACCACATTGGCCCCCCAAGCCGAGTGATAAAAATATAAGAACGGCATCACCGTGCTTCCTCCCCCGCAGCCGTTACCGTTCAACCACACAACCGTCACCCGACCCCAACCTAGACAACTCCGAAGCGAGCCATACAACACCCTCCCGACACTCCGGCACCACTCCTTGACTCATCACTTCAACACCAAGAAGGAGGGTCACCCTCACCCAACAAGACAACCCTCTACTTACGGCGCCAACGCTTTCGCGACGCCGGCGGCCAAAAGTGGCTGCACGACGGCCATCGCGGCCCTTGCCAAGTTGCTAAACGCCACCACCGAGTCTAACTCGAGCAACGTCTTCTACTCCTCCCCCTTGTCAGCGGACACACTCTCCAAACCGGGCACCGAGAATAGGCCTACGGACTCGACAACCGGGCGGTCCCACATAAAGAACCGCACCCCCCCTTTCAACCAAAAATTCGACTTCAAAACGAGCGCTCATTCCGCCGACATGCCGGCGGACGCAATTCGGCCGACCCGGGCGTCCGTGCCCACGCCTTACGTGCTTCGGTGACCCCGACGATATGACCTACCCACCCAGTTCCTGCCCCCTCCTTGCATGTGCACGCGCACGTGCTTGCGACCGTTCGCTACTACTCGCCCTCTTGCCACGACCAATTTCGGCAGTATCACGGCGACGCGAGAAACGGAACGCTATGTGACTATATCACTACCGGATTACATGTGGCGCTACTACAAACACAACCATATATTCATTTCGCACCGCTTATTCTACACCTTCAATCATGCTACCGACTCGCGAATTATATCACGACGCCGATGCAGCTGGCGACGTGACGTGAAACTACGCTACACGAACGCCCGGCGGCGGCGCAGCGGCGGCGGCCCCAAAGGGGGGTGCGCTCGCATGCCCGTAGATACTTACCCCCACCTCCTCGTGGTGGGCGTTGGTAACCATGTAGCCGTCCCGTGCATGCCACGGTTGAGGGCTAGGCAGGTTGAGCCCGGCATCTGTGATTCGCGCGATCAAAAACTGTCGGGAAGCCTTAGTACGGAGGGCTTTTGAAAATAGAATTCTATACACTAGCGCCAAGATCTCCCGCTCGGCTTGTCCAATACCACTTTAAAACTTGGATACTCCTCGAGTGCTTTTCTTTCTACGGACGGGACATTTATCTCATGAATTCTCTGAGTGCGAGGAGGGTACGGGCGGGTCTGGATTGTTGGCGGGCGTTGGAGCTGGTGGCGGACAATTGGTAAGCACCGCCATGGGAGGGCGCTCTATAGCAACCGGCCATGCGTGTGGGACTCGAGTCTCCCTTGGGGTGAGGCGAGACTCTCCGCGGGATTGAGGAAGGGTCGCAGCCGCAGGAGCGACACGCCAAGGCGGCGGAGGTCACCTAGATATACTATCGCCGGTAATACCCGCTACATAGGGTTTTCTGTTAAATATGTCCGTACCCAACACATGGCGCCCCGATCTATGTCTTCCAACAGCCCCTTCCCTAGTTGGTACCCACCTATCGATAGGAGTGCCTCGGGCAGCTCGCCTATGGTTATCGCGACGGCGCATTCCTTGGAAAGGCGCCCCGCTAGCAACGTAAACCACCGGGGAGGGTACCGGCGGATACATCGGATCGGAGACATGCTAGAAAACAGGCGGAGAAGGACCGGGGAAAGGAGAAAGTATCCAGCGGCAATGGGGGAGCGCGCGCCAACCGGACGCCGCATGCTGCTATGCATTTCCTTTCCTTCTTCGCCCCCGAAAGGGAAAGGTAGCCTATGCTAGGTGGCGAGCTACGTTGGGAGGAGCAGCGTTTACCTCGGGCGAGGATGTGCGTGGATCGAGCCGGTACCGTCGACGACATGAGCGAGGGGTTTTCGCTTGCCTCCCCCCCCCCGGGCTCCGGCACGACCGGAGGCGTACATGCGCAGAGGTCAAGTAGACCCGGTTCGACCAACGTAGGCTGACCAGCCTGGCTAATGAGCGCCCTCGCAACGGCTTGAGCCGGGAGCGCATCGCGGAGACTAACGACACATCATTTTTTATATTAGCATTTAGAGAAATAAACACAAAACTCCAAACATGTATATTGAATGCATATGACGGTGTTGTACATCCATTGGTTAGGACTTGTACATTATGGAGAGGTTGGAACTTGCTGTGGTTCACGGCGTAAGCCCTTATCTAACGCCCTAGTTGGCAGATTAAGGGACCTCCTATACAGCAACCGTACATTTGGTATTGTTATAAAGAATTTCAGTTTTATGCTACACGCCGCAGGACACTCACCACCTATGCCGCAAGCACATAAGTCACCAAGCCCCTCCGCACCCCTTTTGTCGTCTACCGCGACCACAACAATACCCGTGACCTTCTTGCCGGACCATCTAGCGACTACTCCCGCCGGGCTCGGCCGGCGCGTAACTGAGCATTGGCACCGCTATCGCTTAAAAACGCAACGACATGTGATTCTACGCCCTCGCGCCATATATTCCTACGGCCGGTCGGACCCGCGACAACTTGACACCGCGCAGAACGCGGTCACCACCTAACCTAAATCCCGACGGCGACAGTATGACAACACCGCCCTACCTAGTGCTACAAATCCCCTAGCGTTGGCTTGCAACGCCTCAACAACTACACCGGCAATATAACATGGCGACTTTAGCCACGCACACGCCAGTTTCGCCACGACACGAAAAGTGAGCACGAGCACTAACAACAAAAAACCGAGACAAATTCGGGCTACCTTCAGCCTCCGACGCTACCTAGCTCCACCACCGACGACGTCGCCCACACATGTAGACTTTGTTTCCCTCCGCCAGACAACTCATACGCACACTTCTACAACGGACACTCTACACTAGTGACGCAATCCCCCAAAGCTACGAGACCAGCACAGAAGCTACAACGAATTGGCGCCACTCCCAATCCACTACTACGAGCTAGCACGCCTCGGCACCTTGACGCACTCATCACTCGCGTAACATCATTCCCTCAATGCGCCGACCAACCATGCAAGGCAACATGCGGTACTGCATGCTACGCGCTACCCCTCTGAGCGTGTTGCAACTGCCGCACTCATCACGGCGGAGCTTAGCAGCCCGCGCAACGCCCCCTTCGGGCTCGCCGCGCACGCGGCTCGGTGCATGGAATCCAAGAACACAACACCACCTATGAACGAATCGCACAACCTATGTCCGGACGCCGTGGCACTTCCTAACCATAACGCTATACCTCCCCTCTCCCTTTCCACTCGCGGGTGCCGCCGCCCGTCACACCGCTACACTCATCATTGAAGTTGAGCAATCCTTTGGCTTTGCATTTCTGTCAAACGTGCCCTCGCGTAAATTGTGAGATTTGTAAATCTTGAGCTTTGCAAACCGTACCCGCCAGGTGTACGGGATATTAGCACTTACGGCTAGTATCACCGTTATTAGCGACGCGTCACACCTGCAAGACAACGACCTTGTAGTGGGAGGATAGCGCGACCAACCAACTAGGCAACCAATAACCAATACCAACGGTCAACTCTACCAAGGCACTAACAAGCATCTACCCTTAAGCCATTGGGATCCCCGAACACCAACACTCTTTGCTTTTACGCTCAGCCCATCCAGGCTTCGCGCGAACCGACCCAAATATCCCTAAACTTAAGCGCTAATCTTCCCCCATGCCATGTCTGTGGTGGTCTTTTGGCCAATATGTAAAATAACTAACATGTTTGGCAAGTTTTCCCTCGGGTGAAATGTACTATTTTGAAATAAATGAAGACATGCATTATTTATGGTCATATTGAAATTAAAGAGGTCTAAATTACATTGGGGCGAGAATAGTCGGGCGTTGCCACGACGTTACAAACCCTAAACATTGTGGTAAAAACACAGACACGCGTTACCCCTATATGACGCGCCGACACACATAGGTCGTCCACCTTATGCCTTTGCGCGAGCACAGCTCACGCAACGGCATCTAGACTCTCGTAGTCTAGAAAGGTGAATGATCTCTACTAATACGCGGAGTAGCTACTATCGAAAACATTCACACGGCAACTATGGCCGACAATCTACCAGAACACTTGTACCCAACAAAGGACGATAGCGGAGACATCATGGCGCCACCATTTGCAACGCAGTTTGAAAACTTGTATAATCTTGTTAACCAACTGCTCTTGAAGGTAGACGGCGACCAGACGAAACCACCGGCCCCGACCAAACAACATAACATTCCGCCTGTACATGCCGACGCAGTATCTGAGGGTGGGAGCGTGGACGAGTACGCCACGCTTATATCTGCTCATTCGACCAAGCCCGCGTACATTGACCCGCGCGAATGGACTTACTCCCACGAGCGTTCAACGACATCTTACCGCATGTGGACGCTTCTATACCGGGCTTGTGGACGCCTCGACACGACGATATTGACAAGTTCCTAACCGACGAAAAACGAATTTCCTCCCGCGACGAGTATCGGCACCTAGCGTGCTATGGCGTTTACTACGCGGCCGCGGACGCGGCGCTCAAAAGAGCTCTGGCAACGGTTCGTTCGACAACCGCTACCGCAACGGAACGAGTGCACGCATGAAATATTACAAACGCGGCCGTTCGGACACACAAGGCTGTCACGCAAGTCGTCGAGTCGCGACTTACCTACGTTCGACCATTCAAAGGCAAAAAGGCCCTTACCGGAGAGGAGCGAATCGCCAAACGCCTCGTCTACTCCCGCTTCTTCGACACACATGCGCTCGACCGCAGCACCAACGGCGTCGACGGCCTCCTTGCAGCCCTGGAAGACAAACGGATCGAAGTTAGTCTCCACGCGGCCGCAAAAGTTCAAGTCGCTCAAACCTTTAAGTAGCCGACGCCTGGCAGGGGCGACGGAGGCAACCCCGACAGACCTACCGCGAGGCCGGACAAGAGCCTTAAAGACAAGGAACTCAGGGACAAGGAGAAGCGCGATAAGCGCGAGAAGGACAATGGTCGCCAACACAAGAAGCCCGAGCCCGAGGCAGAGGGCTGATGGTGTGCACCGCCGCGCTGATTCCTGCAACCTAGCCTCCGACTACATGCGATATCGCGTGCGGCGGAGCAGGCGCGAGTGGGATAAAATCGGCGCGAGCGTGCAAACCATGCAGTGGATCCGGGAGGGAGTATCGATACCGTTCAACCCCCCCCCTCCCCCGATTCAACCAAGGAGTGCCTTTACTCGACGCTACCCCTGCCCAACTAGAATTCGTCGAACGCGAATTAGCGCGCTTTGTACATGCCGGCGCATGGGAGCTTTCGTCATGGAGCGACTACGTCTCCATACTATTCCTAGTGCCAAAGCCGGGCGTGAACTCGTGGCGGCTAATCTGCGACCTCCGCTCACTCAACAAGTATTGTACGCGAAAACGACTCAAGATGGAGACACTATTGGGGGTCCGGCACCTCACTCGAAAGGGGGACAATATGTTCAGCTTCGACCTGCAATACGGGTTTTACGCACTTGGCATCAACCCAGCGGACCGAGACTACTTCACCGTCAACGTCCGAGGACACCTCTAAGGACTAGCGGGGCTACCTATGGGTTGGTCCCTATTCCCGTTCTATTTTAGCAAAATGACGCTGACATTCGTAAACTTCCTGCGCAACCCGGACCCCGAAGAACATATCGCGCCGAATCACAGTTGCACGAAGACGTACCTCAGACGAACGCGGTAGCGCGGCACCCGGATTCTCCCCTATGTCGACGCCTTTCTACTCTTTGCGTCAACACAGGAGGAAGCGCTCACCTTACGCCACCGCCTAGCCCGGTTGCTCGATCGGCTCGATCTCCTCCGCCACACCACCAAGAGTTTCTGGACACCTGCGCAGCTCGGGCACCACATAGGCATTGACATCAACGCAGCGTTAGGATACTTCTACGCGCCGGAGCAAAAACTAACCAAGATTGCGCTGTAGGCAAGACGCCTCATCGGCAGAGCTACGCGGAACGCGCGATGGTTACCCGTCAAAGACCTAATGTCCCTTGCAGGTCAGGCACAATACCTTTTTCTAGCAATTTCGGCGGCCAGATTCTTCCTCCGCGAACTTCACTCCGTCGTCGGCGAGAAGTGGGGTGGCCTCGTCCGGCTAACTTCCCATCTACGGCGCGACCTACAATGGTGGACATAGGTGCCCAGTCCGTCCAACGGCAAGCCCATCCACAAACCCATCGAGACAACATATATGCACATAGACCGCTTCAGTTATGAATGGGGCGCGGTCCTAAACGAGCACATCGGGGCTCGAGGATTCTAGAGCAAAGAAGACGAATAGCAACACATTACATTAAAGGAGCTTAAGGCCGTCCGTCACGTTGTCCAGAGTTCCCTACCACAATTGGCCAGCCGCAACGTCCTCCTTCACGAAGACAACCATGCAGTATGTCACATTCTGAGAGGCATGACCTCACGGTCACCCGTTATGATGGACGAATTACGACGATTATGGTTCCTACTCGACACGCACAACATCACTATTAGGGCCCGCTACATTAGGTCAGCGGCCAACGTCTGGGCCGACAAGCTTAGTCGACACCTCGACAACGACGGCACGAGACTAGACCCAGTACTGTTTGCATAACTAGACATGAGGTTCGGGAAACACTCGATCGACCGCTTCGCCTTGGCCCTCAACACCCTCTTACCCCGCTACAACGTAGGCTGGAAGGACCCCACGTGCGAATCAGTGGACGCACTCCACCTCCAAGACAACGACCGGCGCAGAGAAAACAACTGGTGCAACCCTCCCTAGCCCTCCTACCCAACCTCGTCCGATCGGCGCAGCGGCCACCGTAGTCGCCCCTCGCTGGACATGGAAAGTCTGGCACCATGCACTTACCGAGATGGCTTCCGAAGAAATTATCGTCGCTCCCCGTCGAGACTTGTTCTAACCAGGGCGGCGGGCGCTAAGCGGTACAAGAGGCAGTCCACACTGGCCTGTGACAGTATTTCGCGTTCCCTTCCGGCGTGGCTCTACCAGCGACGAGGAGCGGTCAGTGCTACGTTAGCACTATTAACGGGAATACACCGTGAGCCTAGGATCCCACACCAACAGTACGGCCGTCAAACACAGCCTTAGTACATGGTCACCGTCATAGCCACCACCAACCCGGGTATCTAGACGATGAAACCGTACATGACCAGAATTCTCGGCTCTTACGCACTCGGCGCGACGACCCTAGCCCTACTCTCCGTAGCATGGGCACCTAGCACGGCAGCAACGTACGGCAGTACTATCCGCAGCTACTTCGACTTATGTGAGGAACACCATCTCGCCCCGCTCACTGCCACTCCGGCGCACATGGCACGCTAGGTTGCGTGGCTGGGACAACTAGGGACCATCAAGGCCTCGAATATGCAGCCTTACCTGTCAGCAGTCAACTGCTTCTTCAAGGACCACGGACTCGAAGAAATATCCCTCGGAGACATGGTCGCAAAGGTGAGAAAAGGACTCGCCGCCTCACAAGTCGCGATTGCGGACACGCCGGTACGGGTTCACCTACCCGCCTCCATTGTCGTCAAAGCCCTACGCATGGCCCAAACCCTACGCATCCAACTCACGGCGGCCACTTCGCGTGAAATGCTCCAAGCCAGTCTAGTACGATATGAAGTACGGCTACTACGGGCATGTACTACTGTGGTACTACTCTACTTATTCTTTAGTCAAGGGGGAGTAGGCATAGGCTGATGAACAAAGGACCTCGTCGCCTCCGAGGCAGACGGACTACGATTATACCACCTTACAAGAAAGGGTCAACGCGGAGTGTCAATGGAGCACAAACTACTATGTCACCTGCCTCCCACGGTACACACCCAAGTAATTCAAATGTTAATGTTCTTCGACACTATTCGACACACGCTCTCGGGAGGAAAGTACCCGACAACGCGTTGGGCGATCAACACCACGGAAGACACGACAAATGGACAGCCAACACGCTCACATGATGGCTAACCGAGGTTACTTCGGCAATGCAAGGACGACCCCCATACGGTTTCAAGTGGACCTCGCACTCCCTACGCAAAGGGGCTGCGACAGCCGCCTACAACGTCGGCGTTACGCTACAAAAGATCAAACACTTCGGCGGCTGGTCAAATGAGTCCAACGTCGTCCTCGACTACATCGACCCGACCGCCCTTGAAGGACGATCATAGTGGTTCCTCTTCGGCTGGCTCACACCGTAGGGCGGACAACCTACGACGAATAACCCGCCCAATGCATGGCGACAACATGGCAAACGGAGCCCCCCCTGCTTTGTAAATTGTCATATTGAAATTATTATAGAGGTTTAAATCACACGGGGGGTGAGAATACTCGGGCGTTGCCACGACGTTACAAATTCTAACCGCTAGAGTACGCATGACACCGTGGTAAAAAAACAGACATGCGTTACCCCTATATGATGCGCCGACAAACAGAGGTCGTCCACCTTCTGCCTTTGCGCGAGCACAGCTCATACATATTATTGATATGAATTTCGCGGTCTCCTTTTCATCAGCCGTAGCTTCTTATTATTGTAATAAATTATATAGAAGCAAACTCTGCGTGCTTGACTACCGGTACCTAGGTACCCACAGCGACGGCACGACAGCTGAGGGGCGCGCAGATGACGAGAGTAGGGCGGGCGCGTGCACGCTGTAAGGATACTTATACTCCTTTACTCCTTATACTGCCGTTGATCAGAATCCGGCAGCGGCAGTAGATCAGACACGGAAATATCTTCACAATCTCCACTCCGCACTGACCGAGCCGTGTTCCTTGCTCGTTATCAAACGCTGAGGTTACGGAAAGGAGGCAGCAAGGTACTATTTTCCGCCTAGTTTTGCCGTCGGGAGTCGGGCTGTGACGAAATGGGCGACTCACAGGTTAGCACTGCCCCATCACTCGCCACCGCGCCCTCCGCTCATCCTCCTGGCAACCCCTGCAGCTGCCCGCCAAGCCTCCGCTTGAGGACTGAATTTCAGTGCCTAATGCTAATTTATAAATTCGGATCACTCAGCGATAGTGTCAGCGGGGTACACGCTAGCCGGCGTGTCCGGAAGTTCAGATCTGGTGCTGCGGGAGAATAGACGACAGAGCGGGTGCAGGCAGCTGCTGAACACTCTTTCCCCGCCCCACTCGCACTGGGCCGACATTCACAAACTCTCAATGTGTTCTGTTTACATATGAGGCTGCGTTTGGGACACCCGACGGCTGTGGAGCTAAGATCGTCACGTGTTGCTTACAGACCCGACTGCCTGTTTTCTTGCGGAAAAAGCAGCAACACTCTGCGCCTTGAGGGGGGGGGGGGGGGGCAGGAAAGGGTTGTGTGCGTGCGGGTTGGAGGGGAAAAGGGGAGAGAGGGCTGTGTAGTGTAAGAGGCGTGCATAAGCAAGAAATGGGGAAGAAGGGGGTCGTGTTCTTTAGTGTGCTGGGTGATTTACAAGTGATCAGCTGAAAACGAGTATTGACGAGTGACATCATCAGTGTCATATAATGTTCCCTGCTTGATATGCTATCACTGCTGTCGACTTACATACCATTTAAATGCTTCCATTGCTCATTATCTATGCTGTCATCTTTGGCGCCCTGAAATGTATGGCTTACACCCTGATGCATGCGCCTCCCCCCTGTGCGCGCAGTACTCTTTCTCCCTGACGACTTTCAGTCCGAGCGGGAAGCTGGTGCAGATTGAGTATGCGCTGAAGGCGGTCTCCGCCGGTGCCACCTCGCTGGGGATCAAGGCCACCAATGGGGTGGTCATTGCGACGGAAAAGAAGCTGCCGTCGGCGCTGGTGGACGGGGACACGGTAAACAAGGTGTCTCTGCTGACGCCGAACATTGGGGTGGCCTACAGCGGCATGGGCCCTGACTCTCGCGTGCTGGTCAGAAAGGCTCGCAACCAGGCGCAGGCATACTATCAACTGTACAAGGAGACTATCCCCGTGGCGCAGCTTGTGCGAGAGACCGCGGCGGTGATGCAGGAGTTTACCCGTGCGTCCACACTAACCCCTGAATACATCATTAACTCATGATGCGATGTCTACAGAGTGGACATCTTCAGCATCGGTTGTGAGTTGCATACGATAAGCTTCATCATTTTTCACATGAAAGGCTTATACATTGTCTTCGATTGCGCTATGAATCAGAGACGATGGGCAGTTGGATTTTTACTTTGTTATATATGTGGTAGATCTCTGGATTTGCTGGTAGGTCATTTGTGAAGCTTTAGACTTCCTAATATATGCTTATAAGCACTACACTGTCTCGCGATACCTCCAATTGAGTGATGTACTGTGTGTGTGTGTGTGTGTGTGTGTGTGTGTGTGTTCGTGTTCGTGTGTGTGCGAATAGCGTGGCAAGATAGTTAATCTGAATGACTGTCTTCTGCTCCTTTGGGTGTTGCGGCTCGAATTTTTTCGTTTACAGGTTTCTGTGAATGTGTGTGTGTGTGTGCGTGTGTGTGTGTGTGTGTGTGTGTGTGTGTGTTGATAGTGAGTCATGCGTTATCTTATAGCTAATGATGTGCTGCTGCTATGGGTGTTTCGGAGCAGAGTCTGGCGGTGTTCGTCCTTTCGGTGTGTCACTGCTGATGGCCGGGTACGACGATAATGGGCCACAGCTGTACCAGATCGACCCCTCGGGTTCATACTTTGCCTGGAAGGCGTCCGCCATCGGTAAGAACATGATCAACGCCAAGACGTTTCTGGAGAAGCGGTACAGTGAGGAGATGGAGCTGGAGGACGCGGTACACACTGCGCTGCTGACGCTGAAGGAAGGCTTCGAGGGGCAGATATCTGGCGAGAACATCGAAGTAGCCATTGTAGACAAGGACCACAAGTTTCGCGTGCTCACACCCGCAGAGGTGTCTGACTACCTGGAGGAGGTCGAATAGACGGCATGGACATGACAGTGTAACAGTCGCTCGCAGTACCCTCCACTTCGCAAGCCCCAAAATGGGTCTATCCTACCCTACCCTACCCCCATAACATCGTTCTCCATGCGCGACATGAATTATTTACTATAATTCAACATCCCAAAGGAGGTGAAGGTCGAGCTATATTGCATAATAATTATTCAATGCACATGAATGACGGCGCCCAAGAGATGATGGTCAGCGCAGCGAGGATGCGCGTTGACGCTGGGTATGATGTTGACATTTCTGCACAATAGTCGCATGTGGGTTTGAAGACCCATAAAGTGGCGTTTGCTACCTCATTCCTCGGCTAGATGCTCTTTTCCGGCACTGTTCAATTGTGTTTCAACGGCGGCTGAACATGTCAAGATCTGATTATCTGCTCGGCTGGATTTGCAGTGCATGCTTTCAAGAATTATTTTAAAGCACGTGTACCAACCATACGGTGCATGCTGTGCCCGCTAGTCGCGTGTAGATTGGAAGCTGGACGATGGCGCTGTCTCCCCCCCCCCCCCCCCCCCCCCCCCCCTAGCGGGAGCTTTACGTCACTATGGTAGGTGTTGTTCATGAGTTGTCCTTCCATGCTGCATTGGTCTTACTATCCGGGACATGTGTTGGTCGAGTCGGGCCCGCCTGACCTAGGCTCCTCAGCTACAATGAGTTATTATGCAATGGATGCGAGGTCGGAATTATCCTTGCAATACGTCAATGTGACGCATATTTGATCGAAGATAGCGACGTTTGTGATTAGAACAGCAAACAAGTCGAGGTTCGACAAGCCTGACAAAATATGGTTTGTGGGTGTAATGAGCCGTGGAGCACCTCTGCGTGTGACGGGGGCATGTGTTAGGGATTCATGGGTGGTACATCTATTAATGTCAATCGGCCGTGTGGGCAAAGGTATGTGTGCCAGAGTGGGGTAGAAATGTCCTTCGGCGAGGTTGGCTCGATTGGGTTATATGTGGAATTATTTTATTGGTATGTTCCCATACTATCGCCCATCGGTTGTGTTGATTGAGGTAGAGGGGAAGGAGTGAAGGGGTGTATAGTTTCAAGTTCCGCGGTCCAGGGTGTTCATGAGAACGGAGGGGGTTGATGTGTACAATGCATCAGATAAAGCAACGGAGGGGAACAGATTTGGGCCTAAATTATTTGCTTTGCTTTGCCTGGCAATATGACCCCCCGTTTTGTGGTTTTGGTGTTAGACCTGAAGAAGTTTCTGAAGAAGAACTGGGATGAGAAGGACACCCAGGCGGTGATGGACGCCAAGCTGGGTAACATCATCAAGGAGAAGCTGGGCCTGAATTGCATCTACAACAACGGCGTGATGGAGTTGTGCCGCGGCGTGCGGTTACAACTGCACGGCCTCATCAGCCAGCTCCACGGTATGTGTGCCAGAGTGGGGTAGAAATGTCCTTCGGCGAGGTTGGCTCGATTGTGTTTAATGTGGAATTGTTTTCTTGGTATGTTCCCGAAGTCCACCGTGATGGCGGCCCGCCGACTGCCACTGCTTCCCTCATCAAAACAAAGAGAGGGAGAGGGAGAGAAATAGTTGCAAGGAACTAGTACGTCTAGCAGCATGGCAAAGGCTTGGCTTGGAGGCGCAACTATCGGCCACGTGGCCGTCGTTGGTGAACTTAACGCTCGTAGGGTATACGAGGGAAAGATACCATGCCAAGAGGCAAGTGTTGTGTATGCCCACATGCCAAGAGGCAAATGTTGGGAATTGTATTATGGTGAGCTCATCGTGGCATAGGCCGTTGGAGGAAAGTTTCGCCAATGCTAATTTGATTATTAAAGGGGGTAGGTTTATATCCGCTTTCGGCTTTACTACTAACGGTAATTTGTGAAATTTGCGTATGTTTCTCAAGTATTTTTGGGTTGCCTTGATTAGGGATCAGGATGTGCGTATGTGTACACTCTTCCCATAAAGTACTTTACTAGTGAAATAGGGGCCGCCTATACGAGCAGTGTGCCGTTGCGATACCCCGGGGCACACTGCCTAAGGCAGCCTGTCGATAACCGGGTACCGACAAGGGGAGGGGGAACGGATAATGCCCAGGGATCGGCTATCCTCAAAAGATGGTGGGTACGGGAATATTTAACCGAAAACCCCCCGTACCGGGTTTTTCCGGCGGCTGATGATCCTCCCGACCTCCGCCGCCAAGCCGTGCCGCTCCTCCGGCTGCGACCAGCCTCCGTCATGCGTATCTTCGGGCCTCTCCCCCAAGGGAGACCAGAAGGTTTCGCATGGCTGGCGGCTGCTTGCGAGCGCCGTGCCCTAGCGCTGCTTCCCAGCTGTCCGCCGCCAGCTCCAACACCCTTGTCCCACCGTTGATCCGTCCGTACCCTTCCTTGCCAAAAAACGTTCCGCGGTCCCCGTACCCGTCAGGGCGGGAGAGTATCTGTGAGTATTTAGTCGCTGAAAGAACAAATCGGACAGGCCGAGCGGGAGATCCCTGTGTTGGTGTACGGATATTATGTTTTCCAAAACCCTCCGTACCGGGCTTCCCGACAACTGCTGATCCCGCGGATCGCAGCTGTCGGTACCTCGTTCAGCCCCCTACCGTGCCAAGCCTGGCACGGCTACATGGTTACCAGCGCCCAACGCGTGGAGGTAGATGTAGGTGCCGACGGGCCTGCGAACGCACCCCCCTACGGGGCCGCCGCCGCTGCGCCGTCGGCGGGCGCCGGCGTTACCCATTTCATGCCCCATGATGGCATGGTGCTGTGCCATATTTGCCGCATGCCAAACCAAGGCCCGTGCTAGGGTACTTTGAAAGCTCCCCGCCATATTTCACGCCCGGCGATGCGAAAGCTTTAAAGGCCAGCGATCCGCGCGCTAGGGTGCTTGCACTCCAAGTCAACCGTCCCTCAAGCCCAATAGGTCCCTAGCCCGTGCTCCTTGGCTGTATTTTCGGGCGCTTGGCAAGAAAACCTAGTGCACACGACATGCCATTCTCGGCATTGCCGCTCTATAGGTGGCCGGGCGCAAAACACTCAGCGGATACTCGTGCAATTGTGTAAACATGCTGAGAGCCCAATGTCGAGTAGTCTCCCGGCTCGTCGCGACACTCCGTGTACCGAGCCGCGCATAGAGGCGTGCATAACCTGCACATGCACAAATTTCGGCATGCAAAATTATGGGCCACAAATCCAACGTGTGTGCCCACAATAATCGGAGCGTGCCGATAGAGGTGCTCACGTTAGTGAACAACGCGCCGTGGTGTGTTACTCGACAGTCATTACTTTACCCCCCAATCAAATTACATGGCCATCGCGACTGTGCATGGCGTGTAATTAAATGCGTGCCGCTAGTAACGGACTTTATGGGACGAGTGTATACAAGCCTAAGATGAAGTGGGGGCGGGGTATATATGAATATTTTGGAACCATTACCACAATTATTATATGTGCTATCACACAACCCCAAACATACGGTTGCCCTACCCACCCCTCCATGTAGATATTAGAAGTGCTAAGATGTTGCAGAGCAGCCAACGGTCAATGCATCATTTTGTTGACTATGATTTACCCTATTAATGTATAAGGTTGTCCCCCTATCGAGAGTCTTGAACTACTTGCACATGACCTTCCGTTTAAGGTATGAAGTTATCCTAAACCAAATACCCTAAATCCAAGCAGGATCATGTCCTGCTTAACTAATAATACAAACCCCCCCTCAATTTCCGCCAGAAATTAGTACCTAAATCAACACCTTTTATCGGAAGAATGTAATTCGCGATTTGCGAATTTGCTAATAAACTTTGTTGTGCTTTTATTAAAACAGTAAAATACGTACAATATAACGTATATCCGTACTTGTATATATCAAGACCCATGTGAACATCCGTCCCATTTTCACATGGGTCGATCCATTACCACATGTATATGGGAAGGCTTTCCCCCATATGGTCTTTATAGCTAATGACCGATATGGATGATATCTTTTGTCTCATGTATGCACTTGGGCGACCGCGTCATCGCGATAGCGACCCAATTGGTAATGGGTATTAAGGATCCTTAATTACTTTGGATAACCATTTTCACATGGGTGGACGCGTTTCGGGAAGTTCCTTCAATATATATGAGCCAAGGTACATTTTATCGGCGTGTTTTCTAAGAGTTTGACTTTTCAAAAATGAAGCTTGCCACAAGTAAAAAGATTCTTACAAGAAAAAGCAGTGGAGGCCACCAAGCAAAAAGCTTGCTACATACAACTTGAATTATTCCCGCCCGTCGCCGCAAAATTGAATGGCGGCCGCATCGCGCAACCTACGGGTTGCGCTATATTATGTCACCTCGCGGCGCTTTCGGAAGCTTATTATGTCATATAGATAACCCAACCCGACTCATCGCAAACAATTGCCATCATCACACAT
The DNA here is from genome assembly GCA_026401115.1 of Tetraselmis chui. Taxonomy (NCBI): domain Eukaryota; kingdom Viridiplantae; phylum Chlorophyta; class Chlorodendrophyceae; order Chlorodendrales; family Chlorodendraceae; genus Tetraselmis; species Tetraselmis chui. Next base: position 15,552 of record JAPMLY010001896.1, on the reverse strand, counting down.
TATATTATTACTCGCCAATATACGCCGCACAATGCGGCGGTAGCGATAACAGCGAGAGGCAAGAGGCATCTCGTGCTCCCCACAATAATATGAAGTAACAATAACAATAATAGATTCTTGGAATTTGAAGTAATCAAATTTAAAAAAAAAAACCTGGACCTGGGCTACTAATATGGGAGGAAACTCCCGAACCGCATGCACCCTTATATTTATGTACCGCATGCTATATGTAGCCGGGTAATGCAAAGATTGACCCATTACCAATTGGTTCACTAGCGCAATGACGCGGTCACCCATGTGCATACGGGAGACAAAGTCTTTTCCATATGAGCATGGCCCATCAGACATGAATATCCATGTGCAAATGGGGATTTGTTCATATGGGTCCATCTCCCATGTGATAAAATGGATCGACCCATGTGAAAATGAAGGAGTTGTTCACCTACATGGGTCTAACACCGTACCCTCGCCCTTACCAGTAACCGGTTCACCTTATACCTTACCACCTCGGTCCTTACCCTTATCCTTACCCTTATGTTCCTTATCGGCCATTTTTGGGGGATGTGCGACGGGAATTCATGCAACGTCTTTCTGCTGCTCTTCATGGCACTGTGGGTTCTTATCTCCGCGGCGCTTTTTAGGAGGGCAGTGCTGACGCTGTGGCATGCCTTCCTGTTCCTCGGGCATACGTTTTTTCCTCTTTTCTTCTTTTTGCTTGGTGGCCTCCACTGCTTTTTCTTGTAAGAAAGATTCTTTACTTATAATTACCCTAACCACATACCCTTACTGATGGTCCCGGTACGGGGTGTTGCATTGTGCTGTTGTCGCAAAGACTGCCACTCTGGCAGGCATGCTGCTACGTGGGCAGCGGAATAGGCGGCTGACGACCGATGAATAGCCAGAAAGCGTAATGGACGAAATTTTGAATCAAATTAACGATATCCGCGGTGGAACAGAGGCCTTTATTTTGTCATAATCATTGCGGCCGAACGAATAACAAACAAAAGAGAAGTACGTCACTGGGAGTAGTACGTAATGAATACGAGCAAGGCGTGGCAGGAGTGACAGCGTCAGCACCGCGGAGCGATAATATTCGACCCCGTGCATGCGCCGACCTGATGCAACTTGACGAGCTGCGGAGCAGCAGCAGGTGCCGCCGCCCGTTTCGCCGGAGCAAGCAGCGGTGTTGCCGCCCTCGCTTCCTATCCAGAAATGAAAGGATGCGCTTCTGAATAGCGCTTGTACTAAGCACACCAAGGAGACTCTGCCTCCGGTAGCTCCTCTATTGACTAACACACGGCGAGCTTGTCCACTTCGCGCAATTTGTAGTACATTTTCATTAAGGTGCGTCAATGGGCGCGGCGCCTCAGCTCCTCACCGCTGCGGGCCGCTCCAGCTTGCACACCCGTGAAACGCACCACGTGAGTTGTGCAACGATGGCCAGTACCCGCATGCACAACAGCGGTGGCGCGTCAGCGTCTTTCTGCCGCGCTGCCAATGCGGCTTCGTACGGTGGTCGGTCGTATTGTACCGGAGGCGAGCCGTACTATCGAAGGCTACCGCTGTCAGCGTCCGCGCCAATGCAGCAGCGACAAGGGCAGGCTCTGCGGTGGGCGCGACGGCGGGGGATCCGCACGCCGAGATCGTCGGAAGACACGCGGGAAGGGAATATGATCGCGCTCACTCATAGTAGCTTTAGCGAGGATCCGAACGTGGAGGTGGACGAGTCGGAGGTGTTCCGCTCGTTGTGGGACCTCAAAGTGCCGCAAATCACGGAGTCGCAGCAGACGACCAAGATGTTCCAGGTGAGCCGAAGAAGCCCCTTTCTGCATTGCAGCATTGGCGCATACACTCGCGTCGTGAACCATGCGTGGAGAGCATCCCTGGTCAAACTCGAGGCAGCCGCGCGTATCGAAAAAACTCAGTCCGTTGTGCCATCACCCTGTACTAGTACTTTTCAGTCATCAGTTTTGCTACCGTCGCCGCTGCCGCTATCCCCCCCCCCCCCCCCCCCCCCCCCTCCTTCTTTCTCCCAACCCGTGTGAATGCATAAAAAAACCCTATACTCCTGCTGCTATGCCAGCTGCTGCAACAGTGGAGCTTCTGGGCGTTAGTCTGGCCGTGCTGCGGCGGGTGTGTGGGTTCGCTTCTGTCCCTTTTTTATTCATGTCGCGGGGTCAGGTTCGGTCCAGGCGGTGGGCCTTTGCTTAGTTCGTCTATATCGTTTGGATGGTTGTCTTAGTGTAGTGCGGTGTGGCGCCATTGCGTTAGAACGGCATCGAACACATGCACCCTGCCTCCCTGATCAACGCCCCCTGCTTGCTCCTGATGGAAGCGTGCCGCTATTGCTGCTGCGTCGTCAGGTGCTGGGGGCCACCGCTATGGCATCCATGCTGAGTAACATGGACAAAGTGAACATGGCGGTCGCGATCGTGCCTATGATGGCACAGATGGGGTGGTCGACCACCGTGGCAGGCATTCTGCAGGCGAGCTTTTTCTGGGGTTACCTCGTGGCCCAGTTGCCTTCCGGAAAACTGGTACGCGCTCAAGCAGCACAACACTCACCCCCCTTCCCATCTTTCTTAACCTTCCTCTTCGGCTAATGCGCCTGCTTTGCACTGCAAAGGTGTCCAAATACGGCGGGCGGGTGGTACTGGCGGTTGGCGTGTTCTTCTGGTCCTTAGCCACCCTATCTGCCCCGCTCTGCGCCTACGCTGGCATCGGGGTCCTCTGCTTCACTCGCTTCCTTGTGGTGCGCCCTGCCTCCGCCTCTCCTCCCACCCTCTCCCATCTGTTGGGAACCCTCTTTCTGGCTTTCTAAACCTATGGATGACCATCTCACGAACAGGGCCTCTTCGAAGCCACTGCCCCGTCTGCTAACGCGGATTTGATCACTCGTTGGGCGGTAAGTCTAACCACCGGTGTCCCGTGCAGTTTCAATATTTCGACGAATCTCGATATGCTGATGCGGTGTGTGTGTGTGTGTGTGTGTGTGTGTGTGTGTGTGTGTGTGTGTGTGTGTGTGTGTTGGGCGCACTAGGCTATCGAGGAGCGGTCACGAGCTGTGACTGCGGTTTGGACGGGGTTCAACTTTGGGAACATGATGGGGCTGCTGGTTGCGCCGTTTTGCGTGGCTCGTTGGGGTTGGGAGTCGGTGTTTTACGTGTTTGGCACGCTGGGGCTGGTGTGGTCCCTGGGGTGGTACCTCATCAACCGAGGCACGCCGCTGCCCAGCAAGGCGGCTTGCTCCCGCTTTGAGTACGTGCGCGCAGGGGAGGCGCTGAAGCGGATCCAGGAGGAAGAGGCCGAGAGGGCGGCCAACAGGCACTCTGAGAAAATCCCATACCGTAGACACCCACCGGCCCACCCTGCATTCGCCTGTTTATGTTTTACTTTTTCCAGTTTCGTAATTTTCGGGTGAAGGGTGGGAGCTGGAGAGTGAGGCTGCCTGTGTGGTGGTTGTTGCCACAGGTGCGTTTTTCAAGGTGCCTGCCTTTTGGTCAATGATCATTGTCCATTTTGGGGAGAACTGGGGGAAGTTCACGCTGATGGCCTGGATGCCTATCTACTACAAAGCAACATTGGGTGAGCGGGCCAAGGCAGCAACGTCCCCGGCCAGCTGCTATCCATCCTGATCCTTGTGTGCGCGATTGGGCGGGGCGGCTGAGCCGCGGCGTATGTTTCTTCTTTCCTTTGCACTCACACTGCTGTGCCTGCTGCTGCGCCGGCCGCAGGGTTGGGGCTTGGGTGGTGCTCCGTGTTATCTATTTTACCTTATGTACTCGGAATTTGCGTATCCACAACGGTAACGCCCCCCGCGCTCCCCGCTCGCACCCGATCCCCCTTGAGCACACACACACACACACACACACGCGCGCGCGCGCGCACATACAGGCATACGCAGGCACGCACGCACACGCACAAAGGTGTGTGCATGTAAACCCGCATACGTGGAAAACGGAGAACTGACCTGTTAATGTTCACCGAGTGTTTTCATGAGGTTGGTGTTTATTTGCTATTTTGGGGTCTTTCTTTCGTTCCTGTCAGCATTGAAGAGACACAGTTCTAATTTTTTTGCTTTATCTGCACATGTAACCTTTTATGTGAAAGAACGAGCATTTGTGATTGCTTCTTATCGATTTTGTAAGCATATTGATGTCAGGGTGAGCGAAAGCCTGTATTTGGTTGGCTTGCTGTGACGGTGCTTATTTTCCAGTTTAATCTCAAATACTGTTACGTGAGTATTTATTTTAGCAACGGATCCACGCACTGTAACTTTGTGTTTCCGCCTGTGAATGTGTCTGGGCGTGAAAGAGATGGACAAGGGGAGCAACCTGAGCGCTGCCATGTGTGCTGACTGGGAGCGGTGTGCTCTGCTCAGGGGGCGGCTATAGCGGATGAGCTGATCCGCGACGGTTGGCAGCTCACCAAAATCCGAAAGATTATGCAGGGCCTGGCGAGCGGCGGCGCGGCGCTGGGGCTGACATTTAGCGTGCTCGTCAGCGAGCCCTACCTCAAAGTCGCTGGTATCGCGGGCGCGCTGGCGATGTCCAACCTCTCCACCGTCGGCCTCTACTGCTCCCACCAGGACATAAGTCCTAAGTACGCGGGCGTTATGCTGTCCATCACCAACACTGCGGGCTCGTTGCCTGGGATTCTGGGCAACATCCTGGTGGGCTTCCTGATGGATAGGACGGGGTCGTGGTCGTTGTCGCTCATGATTCCTGCGATCGTTTGCTACGCCACGGGTGCCATCTCTTGGCTCGTCCTCTACAACAGCGACCCCGTGGACTTCGACAACATGGACAGCGCGCACGACCCCTCCTCAAACATGGAGGAAATGGGGAAGCGCGCGCTGGCGTGAGGCGCCGTGTTGACGAGGGAAAGAAAAGGCGATGTGCTTTCTTTGCTCTGCAACCCGGCCCTCTGCACCTCTGAGAATAACCTCTGATTTGGGAAGAGGAGGTGGGAGAGGGAGAGCACAGCGTTGCAACCCAACTCGCACCCATTGCGACCCTTCCATCCTTTTTGCGAAGTCGTGCTTACACGACTACTGCATTTTGGGCAAACCCGTTTTGGAAACTCTAGGGGGCATGGCGCATGTTGCAAATTTGGGGCGGCGGCGCAATGTGGTAGGAGTTGGAGGTGTTTGCTTACATCGTCTTACCGTGCGGCTGCTGGTGAGGGGGCGAGTGCGAGATTGCGGCGTATGTTTTGCTTCTTAGTATTCATGACTGCAGGGGGGAGGAAGGAAACTCAATAACTTAGCTCTGTAAAAAACACCATATATTGCATCATCACTAGCCTATCCGTGTTGTTGGTGTTAAAAAGTATTCTGTGTTGCTGTTGTCTCGCCGCCCCTTCTCCATTTCGTCGTGCGCGGCGTATTGAAGGTGCTTGGGGCCTGACAGTGAGAGAAAGAATGGTTGCAAATCCTAATACTAGGTGGGTGTACATTGTCTGTCAGGTGGAGATGTTTCCACTGAGAAGTATGTTCATCATGATGGCGGGCGCTCGCATCTCCCATCATCAAATCAACACCAAGGCCATCTGCAATTGCCTATTTGAGCGTCGCGAGCCCTACCACACCATTTGTCCCGTCGTGTGCTGGCACATGTAAGTTAGCTTTGAAAGAATCCATGATGCTACTTTGTTCCTCTAGCTAGACATGTGTGTCTTTGGTAGAAGGTGCAGGTTGGTTATGAAAGATGTGGAAGTCCGACAAGTGGCATGTATACGGGAGTTTAAGTTTACCGAGCGACCGTGATTGGGTTCGCGTGGTATTTCACGAGAACGGATGTAACTGTGCGATTTGTCATCAGAATTGTGCATGAAATGGGTCCCCCCCCCCCCCCCACTTTGTAGAAGATCACACTCAGACATCGTGTCAAATCTCATAGAACCTACATGTTTGCTTGGGGGATTATACGAGGTCACATGTGACCCGTTGCATTTTTTGTGTTGAGGGGGCTGATCATACGATTGCGTGCATGTGTTATACACAACTACAATCCACGTATTATGCCGTAGCAGTGGTACTACCTCCTATATTATGGGCTGTGACACGCGGTCGTCGTAAGCCGCCCTCCGCCGCGATAGAGGAAATTAGGCTTGGGCGCGCGGAGGTGTCACCGAAACGTCATCGTGTGTACACGGAAGCATGGGCATTCTTCGATGCACAGTTCCCCTATGTTGTATAAGCACAAAGGGATACAATGTTATTCCTCCGAACCATTTGTTCGTTTTTCATCCCTTCCCCGAAGGTGAGCGGTTAGTATTTGGGTTGGCGACGTCTGTGAAGTATTGATGTACGTCAAATTATTGCCCAAATACGTCGATATAATGTCATCCTTTTCTCTAAGACAAGCCGCGCCGCAACCACGAGGAAACGACCCGCCCTGCACGCGGTGCTTGCATGCCATCAAGACGTTTGCGCTCTCGGCGTGTTAGATTTGTTGGCGGACGAGTACCGGCCGGCGGCGGCAAAAGAGGGGGTGGCGGCGATGAAAGAAATTGAAGGAAACGGCTCACGCGATAACTGCAAGATATATCACCCCTCTCCATCACGGCACTGGCTATTGAAGATTTATACACTTGAGATGTGGTTCAGCCATTTCGGACGACGTATGGTATCATCGGCCACGGCGGATTGCACCAAGCGCTTTCCGCCGACGAGTGTTGCTAATCGGTTAGATGAATAAGGAGCCGGCAGTCTTGATGTCCGGGTAGTCTCGCCATTTGAGTTGTAGCGGAAAAGCTTGGCGGTGTGATGCGTGGCGAACCCGTAGATGGAGTTTGGGCCCGACAATGAGTCTAGGTAAGTGGCACTCTCAGATGAAGCGGCCAATCGTATGCCTATTTTCCGCGGCTGAGTCGGCCCGCTCAGACTTTCGCTGCACATCAAATGTAGGAGGCGCGGATGTCGATGTCGTTGGTGACGATGAGCTCCGACAATTTTCGGAGGTCGTTTATAGTAGCCGGCGATCGCGAAGTGAGCGAGTACGGCCACGACAGCTTGGCTGTCTTCTTGCATGAGTACATTTCGTCTGCGTTGTAGTGGTAAAAGTAACATGACTCCGAAGGGCACGGCCTTCCACTCTTTCGAAGAGATGTGTTGTTGATAATCGGGATCATCGTACATGTCCAATTATTTCTCCGAGAAATACACAACGTCCTCGAAACCCGTCGGGGTTGGAGCTGCCGTGTGCGCATGACGTACCATCAACTCAAGCGCGACCTCGAATATGGTGACGAAGCGTCCCTTCCCATCACAATGTCCGCCCCATTATCCCTTGGAGACTGCAAGGATATCAACGCGGTCAGACTCCAACGGTTAAGGGTAGGAACACTCGTCAACGAAGACACTAACTTCAATGCTCGTGGCGTTTGGTACGATAACAAGCATCGCCGTCACATCAACATGAAGGCGCTCCGCGCAATCCGTCACGCCATCGAGTCTTTGCTCTTGCACCTGATAGGGCGCAACAATTTTCTCCACGAGGGCAACACCGCCGCCGTGGTCACGTCCCTCGCCAAGTTGTGTCCTCACTTCCCGGTAGTGGTCATGATGGAAAAACTGCGCTGCCTTTGGCACATGCTATACGTGAATTGCATACGAGCTTGTCTATGCTATTGCTACGTCTCCTATGATGCGAACATCGTTTGGTCTGTGCACCAGACGCGGGTGAATAGGGACGCCTCTACTCCCCGCAACCGCGTACTCCTATAGTGCGACTACGATATTTCCCTACCCTTTCCGTACTAAAGCGCGCAATACCCGCCGGCGGCGCAGCGGCGGCAGCGGCCCCGGAGGGAGGTGTGTTCGCATGCCCATCGGCACTCACCCCCCACCTCATCATGGTGGGCGATACCTCACCATGGTAACCCTATATAGCCGTGACTGGCATGGCACGGTTGGGGCATATGCGGGTAAGTCTGGCAACTACGTTCCACGCGATCAATCGTTGTCGGAAAGCCACGCGCGGAGGGCTTGGAAAAAAAGTCGCTATCAACGCCAAGATCTTCTGCTCCGCCCGTCCTATATGTTTTTAACGATTTGATACTCTCCCGATAAGGAGGCGAGGTGCATATGTGAAAACAAATTTGCGTGGAAGGTACGTGCGGATCGGCGGTGGGAGGGAGGTGTTGGGACACAACGGGAAGCAACACCGTTGCAAGGCGGTCATTGCTTGCCGTAGTATGCCGACGTCGAGCTTGCTACGGGGAAGAAGCACGACACAAGCAACGGGGAGGATAGTCTCGACGGGCCGAGCGTCGAGGCATGGCGGCGGTAATCATCGCAATCAGCCGCCGCGCAAGAACCATGTAGAACGGGTTCTAGAAGAATATCAATACCCCGCGGCATGTCGGATAAGGGAACGGTGACTCCTTCCTACCATGCCGCTACCCAATATCGAAAGGCACAGATAATATTAAAGAATGCGAGCCCGGGTGAGCGCGGGGTCTCGCACTCGAAACACGGGTGCTCGACGGTCGCGCAAACGGTGGGATGGTGCGATAGCTAGCGGGTCGCCAAGCATGTACTCCGGTACCAATAAGGAAAATTCGAGAAAATGCTGGGGGTATCATATATTACGCGTGGGGGCAAGAACGCTAGCTTTTTGTGCATGTTAGACCGGGTTCCTCCCACATGCTCCCGAGGTGGAGAGGGACCTCGGCTAGGAGGAACCTGGCAACGCGCGACGGGAGAAGCGACAACGACCCAGGGACGAGGCATACATTATGCGACGGCGGGATCGACAAACGGCTACGTGAAGAGGTCTTTTTCGCTAGCCTTTCCCCTCTTATCTCCGACAAGGCCGAAGTCACCCCTGTGGAAGCTCAAATAGGTTGCCTCGTCGCCCCTCTTGAACGCCGAAAGGCCTAGGCCGGTCGGCACCCCGGTTCGGTGGGAGCGGGCCCTGCATTGTGGAGGTCTAGCAGCAACTTTCATTTTGCATTCGTGACATGTGGATTTATTTCTAGTTCTGCCGTTTTTTAATTACAAATTGTTCCTCATGTTACAACTTAGGCACGGGCGGACTGTGGCAATTACTGTGGTTAGTTACAATTTTATAACCCCCGAGCAACATCGGCACATATTGAAGAAAGGTGTGTCGATAGGTTTGCCTCTCCCTCCATGTTCCTCTATCTCCCTGCCTCTTTGTCGTACTCTCCTCCCTCTCCCTCTCCCTCTCCCTCTCCCTCTCCCTCTCCCTCTCCCTCTCCCTCTCCCTCTCCCTCTCCCTCTCCCTCTCCCTCTCCCTCTCCCTCTCCCTCTCCCTCTCCCTCTCCCTCTCCCTCTCCCTCTCCCTCTCCCTCTCCCTCTCCCTCTCCCTCTCCCTCTCCCTCTCCCTCTCCCTCTCCCTCTCCCTCTCCCTCTCCCTCTCCCTCTCCCTCTCCCTCTCCCTCTCCCTCTCCCTCTCCCTCTCCCTCTCCCTCTCCCTCTCCCTCTCCCTCTCCCTCTCCCTCTCCCTCTCCCTCCTCTCCCTCTCCCTCTCCCTCTCCCTCTCCCCCTCCCCCTCCCCCTCCCCCTCCCGCTCCCCCTCCCTCTCCCTCTCCCCCTCCCTCTCCCTCTCCCTCTCCCTCTCCCTCTCCCTCTCCCTCTCCCTCTCCCTCTCCCTCTCCCTCTCCCTCTCCCTCCCTCTCCCTCTCCCTCTCCCTCTCCCTCTCCCTCTCCCTCTCCCTCTCCCTCTCCCTCTCCCTCTCCCTCTCCCTCTCCCTCTCCCTCTCCCTCTCCCTCTCCCTCTCCCTCTCCCTCTCCCTCTCCCTCTCCCTCTCCCTCTCCCTCTCCCTCTCCCTCTCCCTCTCCCTCTCCCTCTCCCTCTCCCTCTCCCTCTCCCTCTCCCTCTCCCTCTCCCTCTCCCTCTCCCTCTCCCTCTCCCTCTCCCTCTCCCTCTCCCTCTCCCTCTCCCTCTCCCTCTCCCTCTCCCTCTCCCTCTCCCTCTCCCTCTCCCTCTCCCTCTCCCTCTCCCTCTCCCTCTCCCTCTCCCTCTCCCCCTCCCTCTCCCTCTCCCTCTCCCTCTCCCTCTCCCTCTCCCTCTCCCTCTCCCTCTCCCTCCCCCTCTCCCTCTCCCTCTCCCTCTCCCTCTCCCTCTCCCCCTGCCTCTCCCTCTCCCCCTGCCTCTCTCTTCCTCTTCCTCTCCCCATGCCTCTCCCTCTCCCCATGCCTCTCCCTCTTTATTTTTCCACTCTCCCCTTCTCTCTACATACTATATCCCTCTACCCCCGCCCCTTCTTTGCCCCCATCCTCCCCCTCTCCCTCTCCCTCTCTTCTTCCCTTCCCTCCTTGTCATTCCCTATTCCTCCTCCCTTATCCCTCCCCACCCTTAATCGAAATTGAAATTGTGTATAACATGTAATGAGTGAAACTGATTGTTGTCTTCGGGCCCTCTCAACTATGTTATTTATATTAGTATTTTCACCCCCTTTCTGAATCTTTTTAATCGAGGAGTAGCGACGTCGGGCGTTGGAATGTCCGACGAACATGGTCCGAGGAGGCGAATATAGTCGGGTTTGTGAGCAAGGGGTATGAGCGAGGAGGGTAGTAGGCCCTTATGGAGGACGCCAAGACATTATGTGATGGAGTAAGTCGAGTTGCCTTCGTCGGCAACCACTGAACGGGTAGGCATGCCAACATGGGGGGGGGAAGGTAGCAGTCAAGGCAAGTGTGGATGAGAATGGGAGAGGCGAGTTATTTGTCGGGTTTGTTATCAAAGTCGGCGTTGACGGTTTCCCGACGTCCGCCGTTGTGGCGTTCCAAGACGGAGAGGAGTAGTTGTAGGGCACAGTTGTGCCGGTTTTGTCCAAGGCCCGACACCGAGGGGCATTTACTTGCCATGTGTCCATTGCTGGTGAATTGCCCACACATGGGGTAGCGGATGGTGGGATTGTGTAGAAAGAGGCGGGTGTTGTTTACTCCCCACATGAATTCTTGCGTGTGTGTGTATTGGATATTGGTGAGTGAGGTGTGTTTTATGTTGGACGAGAAGTCCGCCCCGTTTGTGGCGGCGCGGGCAAGGAAGGCGCCGTGTTTGGTGCTAGGCGAAAGAAGTGAGTGAGTGTGTAATGTTGTATTTTTGTCCGTCGGTGATGAGGTTGGTGTATGTGAAGGAGGGTTTTTTCGTTGGCCTTTCCCCTCCTTTCTCCGGCTAGACCGAAGTCACGCGGGAGCTAGATGATTAGACAAGCCCGTCGACCCTCTCTAACGCCGGTCGGCCTAGGCCGGTCGGCACCCCGGTTCGGTGGGAGCGGGCCGTGTATCGTGAAGGTCGAGCAGCAGTTTCATGTTGCATTTCTTGGCAAGTGGATTTTTTTAGGGTTTAGCGGCGGGCCACACCGTCATTTCTTGGTCGAGGGTTTAGCCGGGTCGGTCGGCTTGGGGAGGGGGGTGGCGCGGGCTGCAGCTGTTGCTGCTGCTGCGGCCTTGCGTTTGTCGGCGGCTGCCTTGTGGGCTCGAGCGTCGGGGCATGTGGGCTTGTCCGGCGTGATTTTCGCGAAAGCGGCGCCGGCAGCGGCCTTGCTGGCGGTGTGCAGGCTGACTTCCAGCGTGCGGTCGATGAACGCTTGGCGTGGCGCGTCCAATGGGCCGGAGACCGCGGTAGGGCGTGGGCGGCAAAAGCGCTCGTGGGCCAATTCGGCAAAGACGCGGTCCGCATATGTGCTCGTTTGTCCGCCCTTGGTGAGGCGGAGGAAGCCCAATCGAGTGCGGGCGGCCTCCTCCGTCGCTGTGTGGGTGCGATGACCCGCTCGGATGAGGGCAATCGATGCCGTCTGCTCAGCTGGTAGAGGTGGGCCGTGTGACAGCGTGTCCAAAGCCTCGCCAATTGCCGCGTTGGCGCAACTGTCGAAGAAGGCATAACACCCGATGTGTAGGTATTCGTCGTATGCCAATTGGGTGCGCTTGTCGTCAGTGGGGGTCCACATACGTGGCCCCTCCACGTCGCGAGGGGGGCGTTCGAGGCCTGCCGGGATGACTTCGCCGTAGTAGGTGAAGTCGACGAAATCGGACGCGGATGGGTCGGGTTCGTCGTCAAGCAGGTCGATAGGTGGCTCAGGGATCGCCTTACCACCCTCCGTCGCTGGGGTCGCGTCGGCGGGAATGGACTGTTGTTGATCAGTAAAAGCAGGTGTGGTTGTCGTCTGCTGGAGCTCTGCGAGTAAGGCAGCGCTAGCCGCCAGAAACTGCTCAGTAATCCGTTGTTCCGATGCCAATACTGGAGTACGAATCTGTTCGGCTGTGCGCTGTTCGAGTGAGGTAGCGTGAGGGTCGGCCGGTGCGGCGGATGTAGACTGCTCAGGCTGCATGTTGCGTAACTGCGTAGCTGAACGAGGGGAAGTGTCGCGTGACGCTCGAGTGCGCATGGGACGATGGTAAACTGACACCCTGCTCGACTACGAGAGTCGAGACTGCATTCGCGCGAAGCCTAGATTGGTTGAGCGCGATAGCAGAGAGTGCCTAGGCTCGTGGCTAGCTACGGCTTATAAGGCGCGGGCTAGCTAGAGCTGACCGTTGGGGAAGTCGTTGGTCGTTGGTTGCGTCTAGCTGCTCGGGCAAGGTGGTTGCCCTGCAGGTGCGACGCGCCGCTATTAACGGTAACAGTAACCGCTAGTGTCACTGTCCCGTACACATGGAGTTGGATATGCAAACCTCTAGATTCAAATCAATCTGACCGTATGCTTTTTTGATTGTAAAATTATTTCTGTTTTTACTACTTAGGCGGGGGGACGGTGGCAATTACTGCGGTTGCTTACAGTTTTTAATTCCCAACGTTATATTGATTTATACATTTATAATACCCTCGCCAACCTGATTACTGATTACGAGTCCAAGTCGCTAGGTCCTTTGTACGGTCTCATCCGACAGGAACTGCTGAATGTTGCCACTTCTACTTTACCGGGGCGGTCCAATTGCGCAATTCGTACGACTCTATCTCCACTATGGGCGGGTTTTCGGAATCGGAGCTTGTGGTGTTGACGAGCACACTGAACCAAAACCTTTCTGATTATGCCGGGCCCGATGTCGAGTTGGTGGTATCTACGGTCAACAATGCGGTGGCACCCGCTACACAAGTGACTAGCCTACAACTTCCGACTCCCGATGCTCTCACTCGCTTGGGAGATTCCGGGGGCCACATTCAACGGGGCATTTCGCGCATTCTTCGTGCCCGGGCCTACCTTGACCTCTTGGCGTTCTGCAGACCTTCCCCACCGGACTATATGACGGTGATTTCGGGTACGGGTCGCGGGGCTTTGGCTCTCTTTTTCGCTTCACATGAGTCCAGTTTCAAGGTGCCATCCGATTGCTATACGATGGCAGACCACCGGGTGCTTGGCTTGACTGCGGAGCGCGCCGCTCATGTTCGAAAATGCCCTCGGTGCAATGAGGCTACTTCAGAATCTCGCGGGTATGGATATTCGTCGACGGTATCGAGCATCTTTATGTCGGGTAAGCGCTCAACAACCGCTATGCTCATGGACCATATCCCCCGGTGCCCGTGCTCTTGGTATATCATTCAACTCCACGACCGTTTGGTCCACGTGCTTGAAGAGTTCATGCTTGAAGCGGGGGCTACTATGGGCCGGGACTTGCGGTTGGAGGTCCGCCGTATTCGGTCGGGAGCTTCACGTAATCGTCATGGGGATGTGGTTTGGTTAGACTTCATGGCTCCGCACCGTCATCTTGTTGTTGATGTTACGGTTACAAGTGCTCGCACGAACACCAACGTTCCTCGTATAGGTGCTCGCCTTCCACTCCCTGGCAGCCTTGCATTGGGAGCTCAGCAAGGCAAACTTGATGCGGACCTCCGCACTTCCGCTTTGCTTGGCACGCCTTCGGTCCAGTCGGTCCATGACTATTATCCCTTCGCCATGGAGGATGGGGGCCGGTTGGCGCCGATGGCGGCTGAGTTGGTCGATCGCTTGGCTATTTTGGTGGCTGTTCGTCGCTTTCCTCGCATGGGGGCCGCTGACTCTCGTTCCTTGCGCTCTGACAGTTATGTCCGTATGCAGGATTTTGTTCGTCGATCTACTTCTCTTCCGTTTCGGCGTTTTTTGGGAGATGTGCGACGTGAATTCATGCATCGTCTTTCTGCTGCTCTCCATGGCACTCTGTGTTCTTATCTCCGCGACGCTTTTCAGGAGGGCAGTGCTGGTGCTGTGGCATGCCTTCCTGTTCCTCGGGCTTAGATTTTTTTTCCCCCTCCTTTCTTCTTTTTTTGCTTGGTGGCCTCCACTGCTTTTTCTTGTAATAATTTTTGTATATTTATACAGTTATCGTATTACAGTTTTATTGGTTTTGTATTTTGACACATGCCGCAGAAACACGTCTGATGAGCAAGTTGTCCCCATGTTTGTCGTTATGTCTAGTAGCTGTTGGACAAGTCGCGAGTATTGAACAAGGACATCGAACATATTGAGGTGTGTTTGACTGTGTTGGCTTCACCTACACGTCACACTGACAGCCGTGCTCATGGTCTAGCGACTCGCGAGGTTTGAGCGCCCGTACTCAGCACAGACTCGCTAGCAAGATGGACTGAGCTTCGTAGTTGATACAGACCTGTGGCTACCGGGCTGAGAAGAGCGAGGCTCGCATACTCGTTGTCGGAGCTCGCGAGCGGCATCCATAAAGAAGGGCGGGGAGGGGGGGGCGTGAGAGCTGCTGGGGGTGGGCGGGTGTCGTCGCGGGCCAGAGAGTGACAGACGCATAATAATTACAGTCGAGGCAATAACAGGTGGACTGACGGGGGTAAGGTGTCATGAGCTCTTCGCCTGTCCCACCCCCGCGAGGGCCGGGAGAAACGGACGATGCGCTCATCTCACTTGGCCCGCGGAAGCAAAGAGAAGCCGCGAAGGTACGACATGTGGTTTGAGGGATATCACGACAGAGGGTACACTGTTTTTCGCCGCAAATGTGTGGGTAGGTGAATGGGTGTGTATTATGTGTGCATGTGCTTGTATGTGCCCTGTGTGTGTGTGTGTGTGTGTGTGTGTGTGTGTCTGTATGTGTTTTGCATATGTGAGTGAGTTGTTGTGTGAGTGAGTTTGTGTGTGTCTGTGTCTGTGTCTGCATCTCTATGTGCGCGTATGTGTATATGTGTGTGTTTGTGTGCGTATGAGGGTATGTGTATGTGCATGTGTGTCTGTTCTTGTGCGTGTTTTTCGTGTGTGTGCCTGTATTCGTATCTGTGTACAATGTGTGTGTATTTGTGAGCGTACTTTTGCTCGCGTGTCTGTGCGTCTGTGTATTTTGCGTACGTGTGTGTGTGTGTGTGTGTGTGTGTGTGTGTGTGTGTGTGTGTGTGTGTGTGTGTGTGTGTGTGCGATTGTGTGTGTTTGGTGTTTGTGTGTGTGTGTGTGTGTGTGTGTGTGTGTGTGTGTGTGTGTGTGTGTGTGTGTGTGTGTTTACTTGTGCGTGTGTTTGCCATCTTGCGTGGGTGTTTTGCGTGCCTGTGGCCTGGGTCCTGTTTTTTATGTATTGTGTGAGTGTGTGTATTTGTGTGTGTTTGGGGGGGGGGGGGGGGGGGGGGGGGGGGGGGGGGGGGGCTATGTCAT
>JAPMLY010001895.1:50000-73379 GCA_026401115.1 Tetraselmis chui | reverse complement strand
CTGCGCCATTTCGACAGAGGGCGAAAAAGAAAGAGCTGAATAAAAACAGGCAGCGGTAAAAACCGCTAGCCGGACTCGTGCCTAACAGCGGTTTGCAAAGAGACGGCATGATGCCCGCCGACCCCTCGGCATGTAGCCCCGGGGTGTCTCAGAGCACCTTCTATGTATCCTCCACCATGTGTGGGGCACAAGTCGAGGCCAAGGCCATGACAGGTGGAGCGCTGCGCTGGTGGCTGAGTCGCTAGGATAATATAAAAATAAAAAGGTAAGCTACGGCTGGCGTGCAACCTGTGGATGCGCATTCACCCGATGGTGCGCCCCCCCGTTCTCCAGCTTGGACCTGTGTGCACCCTTTCCACACACGACGAGTGCGTCGGTGTGGGTGGCTGGCTATCTCCGTCGAGTGGCTGACTTAAGAGGGGTGGTGGCGGGTTTTAAATTGCAGTTTATACTGGCGATACCGCCGACTACAAGTTGAACGTACTAGGTGTCTAGATAAACTTGCCTTCTGCGGGAGAGCTGTCGATCGCAGCTCGCCGAACCTGGTTGTCGCGCGTGAGTGACGTGAGGCGGGGGCCCATAACCTATTGAACCAAGCAAACACAGTTAGTGTGGAAGATAACTTACGCAAACGTAGTTACAGTCACAGTCCCGCAAACGGAACAGTTACGGCGACAACCAACCTACAGGCGTGGTGTCGGGACAACAGAAGTGAGAGAGCTGTAGCCTAGCGACAACTCTGTACCGAGTCAAACAGTTTATCGGTATGTCCGATCTAGACATGTACTAATCATATCTAGAGTAGCTTACAGTAGCTATCTGCAACTAATACGTATACGGTATTACTTACAACACGTTCCCCATGCATGGCACTGTGTGGGGCTAAACGAGGTCCCGGCAGCTGCGATCCGCGGGATCAACAACTGTCGGAAAGCCATGCACGGAGGGATTTGGAAAATCATAATAGCCGTACACCAGCACATGGATCCCCCGCTCGGCTACTCCGATATGTTTTTTCGTGACTAAATACCCACATATACCCTCCCGACAAAGGGACGGGGGCGGCGTATGTTAAATATTTTTTGTCGAAGAAGGGTACGGACGGACTAGCGGTGGGATGAGGGTGTTGTAGCCGGCGGCGGACAACCGGGAAGCAGAGCTAGGGCACGGCGCTTGCTAGCAGTCGCCAACCCTATGAGTTTTAAGTCTCCCCTGGGGGCGAGGCTAGGAGCTCCGCAGGATGGAGGACGGTCGCAGCCGGAGGAGCGGCACGATCTGGCGGCGGAGGTCCTCATTATCATCCGCCGCCGGAAAAAACCGGTACGGGGGGGGGGGGGGGGGGGGGGGGGGGGGGGGGGGGGGGGGGGGGGGGGGGCTGGGAAATTAATCCCGTACCCACCATCCTTTTAGGAGCGGCGACTCGATCCATGTGTTCTACCAACCCCTCCCAAAGTCGGTACCGCCGTGTTGTTGTAAGTAATACCTTCTAGTTATTAGTTGCAGAAAGCTACTGTAAGCTATTCTAGATATGATTAGTACATGTCTAGATCGGACATACCGATAACCTGTTTGTATTGGTACAGAGCTGTCGCTAGGCTTCTGCTTTAACACTTCTGTTGTCCCGACACCACGCCTTGGGCTGGTTGTCTCTGTGACTGTCCCTTTGCGTGATTGTGACTGTAACTACGTATGCGTTAGTTACCTTCCTTACTGATCGTGTGTGCACGGTTTAACAGGTTATGGGCCCCCGCCTCACGTCACTCACGCGCGACAACTTGGTTCGGCGAGCTGCGATCGCCACCTCTCCCGAAGAAGGCAAGTTTTCATAGATACCTAGTACTTTCATCATGTAGTCGGCGGTATCGCCAGTATAACCAGCGTTTAAAAAACATCCATCCCACCTAAGTCAGCCGCTCGAGGACGCCAGACAGCCACCCACACCGACGCACTCGTCGTGTGTGGACAGGGTGCATACAGGTCCAAGCTGGAGACCGGGGGGGGGGGGCGCACTATCGGGTGACTATACATATACAGAGTGCACGACAGCCTTAGATTACTGTATTAATTAATATATTATCGTAGCGACTCAGCCGCCGCCGCATCGTCCCACCTGCACTGGCCGTGGCCCCGACTTGTGCCCCACACTGGGTGGAGGACACAGAAAAGGTGCTTTGAGACACCCCGGGGCATCAGGCCGAGGGGTCGGCGGGCATCAGGCCGTCTCTCTGCATACCGCTGTTAGGCACACGTCCGGCTAGCGGTTTTTACCGCTGCCTGTTTTTTCGGCTCTTTTCCTTTTCTCGCCCTGTGTCGAAATGGCGCCAAAAACTCGCTCTGTCGACAATCCACCTGATTCGCCTCCTGCTTCCCCTGACCTCGGCTCTCCGCAGAGCTCTGTCAGTCCCACCCCTGCTACCCTCGCACTCGTCCTGCAACAAATGGCGCTCATAAACGCCCGCCTGGACGCTCAGTCTGCTGCTGCTGTTGCTGCTGCTGCTGCTGCTAGTCCTGTAGCTGCCCCTGCGGACCCCTCTTTCGCTGTGCGTCGTCACGACGCGCAGCTCGACCCCCATCGCGACAACCACTCTCTGAACCTCCTTTCCTCCGACCCCCCAACACACGCATCTCCCTTTCCCGGCACTCGGCTGGACGCGCAGCCGGCCCACGATGCTGCTTTCGCTGCAGCGTCGGTTGGCGACCCCCATGTCGCACTCCGCCGCCACGATGCGCACACCGCCCCACAGCCTCACGAACTACCCGCGGAACGCCTACCACCACCCCCTCCGTACCCTCCTGCAGGGTATGCCCTCCCGGATCCCGGACCTTTTTTCCCGGAGGCACCGCCGCCCCGCGTCCCCGCCTCCCGTGGCCACCCGCACCCGTACGGCCCCCCGCTTTCAATGGCCGGCCACTCTCCTTTCCCCGGCGGCCCACCTTCTCCCTTCCCCGGTGGACCACCGCCTCCCTTTCCTGGCTGGCATTCGCATCCTACACAGCGAGGTGGGCACACCACCCGTGGCGGGCGTCGCCCCACCATTGACCCGGTGGTCATCGGCCGCGCCGCCCACGAGGCCACCGGTTTCGACAAGGACGCCCTCAACCGGTCCATGAAGATGTCGGTCCCTACCATGGGGCCCACCACGGACTTCAAGCAGTGGAAGAGGAACTTCCTTAATTTCCTCTCCATCAAGGCCACTTACCTCATCCCACAGCTGGCCATCCGCGACTCGGGCGTCGTGTTAGACGAACCGGCGCAACACTACGCCTACACCCTGCTCCTCCATGCAGCTAGCGCGAACCCACGCGCCGACCAAGCGATGAAGTGCGTCTCCCCAGCACGTCCTGACTGCGCAGCGGCAGCGTGGGACCTTCTGTGTGAACGTCTCGACAGTCGGTCCTTTGCTCGCTCATTGTCGCTGCTGGACAACTTGATGGTCAGACAACGCCCCGGACAGTCACTCAGTGATTATGTCCACTACATGAGACAGACGTTCGACGACTACAACGAGACATGTCAGATGGTCGATGGTTCCGCTGCCATTCACCCCCACAACCTCGGTCTCCTCATGCTGCGCGGTATTTCCAGCAACGGCCCACACGGTCAGGCCAAACAGTGCGTCATCAACGCGTTCGACACAGACTACCTGCTGTCCGCTGATGACGTGATGGCCAGCATCCTCCACCTGGCGCACAATATGGACGAGGACGACGCCCCGGCCGCAACAGCTCCCCACACCTCACCGCCTCCCATCTCCGCGTTTGTCGCTGCTGGCCGCGGATCACACAGCGGTCGAGGCCACCCTCCACGTGTCCCTCGCGGTGGTCGCGTCCTGCCCACCAAGTGTTCCGCTTGCGGCAGCCCGGACCACATCTTGTCCTCTTGCAATGCCCCGGATGACGCCCTCTTGCGGTGGACACTCGCGAAGCGCAAAATGATCATTCAGAAGTACGGCACCCCTGCTGGTGGCTCTCACTCTGCGCACGCCGCTGTGCTGAGCGACGTCCCCGCCGATGACTTTGACAGTTTGCCTACCCTCGAGGAATGCACGGATGATTACGATGACACCGAGGTGAGTGTGCCTTTCAGCTCCGTAGCCTTCTCCTCCTCCCTCACCCCCGGTCGTAACCTCTCACAGTATTGGGTAGTCGATTCCGCCTGCTCGATCAACCTCACCGCGTTTAAAGGCGACTTCGTACGATTCACACCCCCCTCCGCTCCCTCGCGCGTTGGCGGGGTTGGTGTTGACGTCAAGGGCAGTGGCTCCGTCCGAATTTCAGTCCGCCTTGACACAGGCGTACTTATTCATCGCACTGTCCATGCGTTGTACACCCCTGACTTGTCCTCTCGCTCTGCTCAACGCATCGGCCGGTTACTTAGTGTCAGCTGGATGCAGACCCACAGCGGTTGTGAATTCATCTTCCCCTCTAACTCTGACACTGGTTTACTTGTGGTGCCCACAGGAATGGGTGTGCTAGAGCCCTCCGGAAACGGCCTCTACCTCCTCCCCCACAAGCCAGAGCCCCCCCCCAGTACCTCCACGATGAGAGTGAATTCTCCCTCCCCTAGTGTTGCCCTTGCTGCCCAGTGCGACCCTATACTGTGGCACCGTCGGTTTGGACACCTGAACATGCAAAGCCTGCGGGCCCAGCACACGCACGGTGTCCCGACTAGCCCTGCATTAACCAGCTCTGTAACCGATGTCTCTTGCGACTCATGCTTGTTACACAAGGCCACAGCTGCACCGCGCAACACCAGTGCATGCGCGAAACCTTCTCGTCCCCTCCTCAACCTCTCCTCTGACCTGTGGGGACCGGTCAACGTCCCCTCCCCACATGGCCTCCGCTACTGCTTGCTCGTCATTGACCACCACACCCATTACATGTGGGTGCGGTTCCTCAAGTCCAAAGACGATGCGTGCTCGGAGTTGGAAAACATCCTCCTCGACATCAAGCACATGCATGCACGTTACCACTCCCAATCGGGTGCGTTTGCCCCAATCATAAAATTTGACTCGGACTCTGTCTTTGAGGCTGCAACAACCCGCCAGATGTGCGCACAGCTCGGCGTTGGGGTCCAGTTCTCTGCCCCATACGCCCACCACATGCTCGGCAAAGCCGAACGTCCTTGGCGCACTATCCGGGACAATGCGTCAGCGATGCTCCACAGTATGGCCGTTCCCAACTCCATGTGGTCATGCGCTGTCAGCACTGTTGTGTACCTCCGCAACCGCACGTACAGTCGCTCAGTCGGCCCCACTGGTGGCATCCCACTTACCCTCCTCACGTCGTCTGTGCCTGACGCCTCCAAGTTTCGCGTCTTCGGGTGCACCGTCTTCGCCAAGGTGCCTGACAAACTGCGTCGAAAACTCAGTGAAAAGGCGTTTCGTGGCGTCATGGTCGGCTACCCCAATGACGCACCCGGGTACCGCGTTTACAACCCGGAAACCCGCCGAATCACCACTTCCGTCCATGTTGTCTTTCAGGAAGACACCCCGGGCTTCGGCGCACAACTCTCCGTCGACTCCACCATCACCAACCCTTCGGATGACGCACCGGCCACCTCACTCCAATCCCACCCCATCGACATACCATTGCCAGACCCCATGCCCCCTCATGCCGCCCCTCGCCAAACTCGGCTCCGTTCTCATCCCCTACGCTACGGCGAAATGGTTGCCCACGTGGCCGACTTCCCCCCGACCCTCGTGACGGCGTGTTGTGACCCTGAACAGGGCAAAGCCAAAGAGGACATCTTCGCACGCCCTCACGTTCCCAACCTTATCACTGGTCCCCCTCACACACCTGCCGGCACATCGCCTACTGCCGTCGCCCTCCTGTCCGCCCGGGAGTGTGTGGAGCCGAAATCGTACCGAGCTGCCTTGGACAGCGCCCAGGCCCCTCAGTGGCAAGCCGCTATGCAGCAGGAGTACTCCTCCCTCATGGACAACGGCACTTGGGAACTCGTTGACCTTCCCCCGGGTCGCATGGTAGTTAACAGCATGTGGATCTACAAAGTTAAGTCTGACACCGCCGGTGACGTCTCCCGCTTCAAAGCGCGGTTCGTCGCCAAAGGGTGCAGCCAACGCGCTGGACTAGATTACACTGAGACATTCTCTCATGTCATCCGCATGGCCAGCCTGCGTCTCTTCCTGACCATCGCAGCCGCCCGTGACCTTGAGCTTTGCCAACTTGACATCGACACTGCGTTTCTCTACGCACCCATTAAGGAAGACGTGTACATCCGCCAGCCCCTCGGCTTCAGCGATGGCACGTCCAAAGTGTGTCACCTCAGGCGCTGCCTTTACGGCCTTAAGCAGTCCCCCCGCGAGTTCAACATGCTCCTCCGTGCCTGGCTCGTCGACAATGGGTGGCAACAGTGCGTTTCTGACCCTTGCATCTACATCTTCCGCACCGGCCACGTCTTCGCCATGATCGCGTTGTACGTCGATGACATTCCTGCAGCCTGCAATGATACCGCATGGCTTGCATCGTTCAAGGCCAAGCTCGGAGAACGGTTCAAGATCAAGGACCTCGGCGACCTCTCCCAATTACTCGGCATGCACATCACCCGTGACCGCTCGGCACGCACCGTCTCCTTGGACCAATCCAAGTACTTGCGCGATATCCTCGCCAAGTACAACATGACCGACGCTCGACCGTCGTCCCTTCCCATGGACCCTGGCTTCCTCGCCGGCCTCGCGCACATGTCCTCGCCCCATCTCACCGGCGTGGCCAAGGATGTTTACCCAAGCCTCTTGGGCAGTCTCCAGTACGCGGCCGTCTGCACGCGCCCCGATGTCTCCACGGCGTTGAGCATCCTCGGCTCAGCCCAAGCTTCCCCCACGGAAGCCCACCTTCAGGCCCTGAAGAAGGTCCTTCGATACCTCCATGGCACCATCGACATGCGCTTGACGTTGGGGGGGGGCACGGACCACAGTCTCCAACTCACAGGCTTTGCCGACGCTGATTGGGCCAACGACAGCAGCACCCGCAAGTCTCGCTCCGGCTATCTCTTCACCCTCGGACGCGGGCCAGTAAGTTACAAGTCCAAACAACAGACTTGTGTGGCTCAATCCACGTGTGAAGCCGAGTACTACTCTGCGGCCGACGCCACCAAGGAGGGACTCCACCTCCGACAACTTATGGGGGAGATCTTTAACGCCCCCATCACCGAAACCACCACCATATGGGAGGACAACCAAAGCGCCATCGCGTACTCCCAGAACGCCTTGGTCAGCGAGAAGACCAAACACATCGGTCTGAAATGGCACTTCCTCAAGGACCATGTGGAGCAGGGAACCATCAAGTTGAGGTACCTCCCCACTGACCAGATGGTGGCTGACATGTTCACCAAGCCCCTCCCAGGACCAGCACTAGCAAGACACCGAAGTGCAATCCTTGGAGGACAAGACCCAATGCAACGCTTCATCCCGTAGCTACCTTCAGGGGGAGTGTTGTAAGTAATACCTTCTAGTTATTAGTTGCAGATAGCTACTGTAAGCTATTCTAGATATGACTAGTACATGTCTAGATCGGACATACCGATAACCTGTTTGTACTGGTACAGAGCTGTCGCTAGGCTTCTGCTCTAACACTTCTGTTGTCCCGACACCACGCCTTGGGCTGGTTGTCTCTGTGACTGTCCCTATGCGTGATTGTGACTGTAACTACGTATGCGTTAGTTACCTTCCTTACTGATCGTGTGTGCACGGTTTAACACGTGTGCCTAGGGCTATCGTAACGGCACAATGCTCGTAAAGGCGGCCCCCTAAACCACCGGGGGAGGGTACGGACGGCTTCATCGTGATCATATAGGTGATGGAAATAGACGGCGCAAGGACATGGGACATGAGAAAATCTGGCACGGGGGCATGAGAGGCAGCCGGACACCGTATGAGGCCTAGTTATTTCCCTTCCAAGCCCCCGAAGGAGGAGAGAAGACTAGGGACCTCACCCACCTCCACGAAGTGCAGTGGGCCCCATGCCTACAACTCCACGACACCATCAGTGAGACCCCCTCCGGCCCCACCGCCCTCACCGCATTTAACTCCGGCTATGTCCCCTCCACCACACCCATTTTGCCAGAACCCGGACCCCCTCCGTGGTCACACCCCCTAATCACATTCAACCATGACCCCATCAACCCCGACCTCGACATGCTCCCTACCGGTAAATTCGCTATCCACGCACACCCATCACTCCACGACACCACCATACTCTGCACTCCCGACGGCCGCGCGGTCACCACCCTTAACGGCCCCCGCGTCCGCCACCTCTACCAACTCTTTCGCCCCGACCTCTCGCAGCATACGTTCGAAGAGGAGGTCTACCACCTCCTCACCCGCCTAGGTTCCCGCTCAGAAATCCACTCACCCACACCCGCCACCACCACCCGTAATAGATGGGCCACCAGAGAAGACCTCCTCACAGCTCTCCGTCACACATTCCGCATCCAGACAGAACTCTACTCCGACCCCCTCAATAAATCCCTTCACTCCCACACCTACCACTCCCTCTACCCCGAAGATATAGTCTTCTCATCTAGCGGCAGCAATGCCCCGCACACCTGGCAAGGCACCAACATAGCCAACCCCGAATACGACCACGAATGCATGAGACGAGCCATGGAACACGCAATCACCAGCGCACACCTCACAGCCCCTCACACACCCAGCGCAACCATCCTCATCCTCCCCCGATGGGAACACACACCCTACCGCCACTCCAAATACATCAACTCCCCATACACCCACCACCTTTACACCCTCCCCAATGACGCAAACACCTTCCTACCCCCCGACCAACACACTGGCAACCCCACCCCTACCCCATTCGGCACACGATGGATGGTCGACATATACCTCGTCGCCAACCCCCTCGCACTCTCCACCCTCCCATCACCCACAGCCATGACCGCACTTCACAACACTCTCGAATCTATCTACGACACTCACCTCCCCAACCCCATCATCACCCCCCCTCCTCCACACCTCTTTGGCACCTACTCACCCCACTCAGCGGGTATATACCACCGCCCCCCAAACCCAACTCACCCCCTCACATACCCCCTCCCGGACCGCGTGCATCTAACGTACCCCCCCACCAGAGGCACCCCTGCTTGGAACTGGCAGGACTTTGTATACACAGACGGCTCGAAAAAAGGAAGCTCGTCCCCCCTCGGAGCAGCAGCTACCCACCCCGCCTCGGACACCAAAATCAAAATCATGGTGACCTCTACCCCTCCCTCACATACAATAAATCGCGCTGAATTAGCTGGCATAGATATAGGCCTCCAACTTGGCCGCACCCACCTCCTCACAGACAGTGCGTGCTCCCTCCGCCTCATACAAGGTTACTTAAACTGCCCTTCCGCTTACCGCCACAACATTCACCGCGACACCCTCTTATCCATCACACACACCCTTAAAACCCGCTGCGACGCAGGCATCCGTACACACCTCGGCAAAATCAAAGCCCACAACCATTCCCTAGGCAACGACCTCGCAGACACCCTCGCCAACCTCGTCGCGGATGGTCACCCACCCGACACTACATACACCACAGGTTCAGAGGTCACGATAGGCCACTGGACCTGGCCATACACCCTCATTCCACAAACCCTAGGAGACCCCATACCCTACAGATACACCAACCTCAAAACCGACGCACACACCTACAGCACAAAACACACACACACTCCTCTCTCGCAAACAACCAAACACGGAGCCCTCCTCGCCCGCGCCGCGAAGGACGGCGCAGATTTCTCTTACCACAAAAAACACTCAACCCTCACAAATATCCAGTTCACACACAAACAAGAATTCATGTGGGGCGTCCACAACACCCGCCTACTTACTCACAACCCCACCCTGCGCTGCCCCCTATGTGGCCAATTCACTAGCAACGGCCACATGGCCGGTAACTGCCCCTCTATGTCTGGTCTAAGACAGGACCGACACAACAGCGCTCTTGCAACTCCTACTCTCCCTACTGGAACGCCACAACGGAGGACGCTGGGAAACCATCACCGCAGACTTCGGTAACAAACCCATAAAATCGTTTGCTTCCCCCACCCCTGCCCACACTCCACTTGACTGCCACCCACCTCACCCCACCCACATGCCCACCCGACTTGTTGCTGCTGACGAAGGTCTCTCGCCTGACTCCCTAACCTCATGCCCCGCCGTCCTCCCCCCTGAGATTCTCCCCCCCCTGCTTCGTCCCCCTGCACACAAACCTGACTTCATCCGCATCCTCGAACCTCGATTCGTTGGTCACTCCAACGGTCGCCGACGTTACGCATCCATAAAAAAGATTCAGATAGGGGAATGGAAGTACTGCACAGACAACAACCTCTCCCACACAGCCGACCTCATACGATCCAAATACACACCCCTTGCAAACGCCATCAGAAGCCACTGGCCAGGCACAGTGGTTGACATCCTCCCCATCGTCATGAGCCGCACGGGTACACCGCACTCCTCCACCATCACGAGTCTCACCTCCCTTCTCACCGCCCGCACCGACCCTCCTGATAAACTCGTCTCCAAAGCACGCCTCGACACGTCTCGCATCCTTGCACAACTCCACACGCATACTGTCCAATGGCTGCATCACCTCCTACTCATATACCGCATCAAGTCCCGCACGACCTCCCGCCGCGCATCCGCACATTGCCCCCTCGCACGACCCTAAATGCATACAACCTTCGCCTCTACTTGCACACCTCCCCGGGGGGGAGTAAAACCCCCGACCCACATTGGAGAGGTTGGATTAGGTGGTTAACGGTCTAGCCCTGACTTGTAAGTTCCCTGTATGGCATAGTTGGGAGGGCCCAGAGACAGCAGCCGACGCATCCGGCTTTTGGTGAAAAACCGGCGCATACGGTACATGTTGTAAACAATTTCAATTTCAATTTCAATAGTGGTTCACGGTCTAGCCCTTGCCAAATGAGACCAATAATGGCAAAGCAGGGAGGGCACAAAGACAACATCCGGTTCATTCTGGTATTGTTGTAAACAATTTCAATTCCAATTCCAATTTGCCGACGTTTCGCCTAGAGGGTTACGAACTACAAGCAACCGCAGGAATTGCCACAACCCCCTCGCCTAAGCAATAACAACATATTTTTTGTAATAAAGAAAACCAGATCTAAAAAATAAATCAACTTGTCAAGGAATGCAAAACTAAATTGGTGCTCGACTTTCACGATGCGTGGCCCGCTCCCACCGAACCGGGGTGCCAACCGGCCTAGGCCGGTCGACGTTCTCGAGGGACGACGGGCGAGCCTTATCTAGCTCCCGCGTGCCTTCGGTCTTGCCGAAGATAGGAGGGGAAAGGCTGGCAAAAAGAACTCCTCACGTAGTCGCTCGTCGATCCCGCCGTCGCATCCCGTAGACCCCGCCCCAAGGTCGTTGCCGCTCCTCCCGACGCGACGTTTCTGCTTGTCGAGGTCCCCCGTCACCTCGAGGGCATAAGGGGGGGGGACCGAGACACACAAACAGAGGGGAAAGCTCGCGCTCATGCCTCTGCGCCTAGATTTCCCCCCTCGTTTCCCCGGCGTTTCCATGTCTGGTGCCCGGTTACATGTCTGACATTCCGGCTTGCGCCCGTACCCTCCCCCCTCTCATCGCGCGTCCACCGAGTAGCCTTGTTTCGAGCGTAGGCCTCCGCGCTAACCCGGGCCTACGCTCTCTTTTAGGTCTGTCTAGCGATAGTGGGTGTCGAAAGGGGCGAGGGCAGGTCCCGTAGCCGGATCCAACGGGCCGCGGGGCTCAAAAATTATTCCAAACCCTCCGTGAGGGGTTTTCCGGCGGCTGTCGACCAATAGGGTCGTCGTCGCTTGATCGTGTCGCTCCCCCAGTCGCGACCATTCTTTTTACCGCTTTGGCCTAGTCAGTGAGCGCCATGCCCTAGTCCCGCTACCCGACTGGCAAAAAATCCGGCGTTGTAGTTACGCCCGTACCCTCCTCACGTCCCCCCAAACAATTTCGTGCCCACCCGTATCATTCGCACGGAGGACAGCTTTCACTCATATGTCCGTGCGTACGTTTCCGATCTTTGTTAGGAGAAGTGATGAGGTAGATCCGCGGGGTAGGAAAGGGCAGTAACCTCTACGCCGGGTACGGAGATTACTTCAATTTCCGAAAAGCCCTCGGTGCATGGCTTTCCGGCGGCGGATGATCATGAGCATCGCCGCCGCCTCACCTAGCCACTCCTCCTCCTCGGGAAGGCGCGACTTGCACATGGCTTGTCGCCGGCGAGCGAGCGCCCTTCCATGGCGTTGCTTCCCGGCAGGACATCGCCAGCTCCAATGCCCGCGTCCCACCGCTGATCCAACCGTACCCTCCTCGCCACTACATGCTATTGAGATAAAGGTCTCACCCATCCCCTCCCAAGTAGGACGGTATCCATAAGTTTTTGACCAGGAAATAACATATAAGACGCCCCGAGCATGAGATACTGGCGCCGGTAGTAGTGCACAAAATTATTTATTCGAAAGCTTTATGTACAAGGCTCTCCCGACAACTGTTGATCACGCGGATCGCAGTGCCGGCCCTATTAGCCCCCTACTAACCCCCACCACGGGGAGTGAGGGAATGCCAACGGGCCTACACGGGGAGGGGAATGCCGACGAGCGCACCCCCTTCCGCGGCCGCCGCCGCTGCGGCGCCGCCGGGCGCCTGCCCGTCGGCACCTACATATACCTCCACGCGGTGGCCAGTGGGTGCCATTAACCATGTAGCCGTGCCATGCTTGGCACGATAGGGGGCTAAACGAGGTACCGGCAACTTCGATTTGCATGATCAAGAGCTGTCGGGAAGCCATGTACGGAGGGTTTGGGAAATCATAATGTCCGTATTCCATTACTAAAATCCCCCGCTCGGGCTGCTAGATTGTTTTTGCCACTGAATACTCTCTTATACTCTCCCGATAAGGAGGCGGGGGGGGGGGGGGGGTCTTTGAAATCTGTTTTGGCGAGGAGGGTACCGCCGGATCAACGGTGGGGCGAGGGTGTTGGAGTTGGCGGTGGACATCTGGGACGGAGCGCTAGGGATGGGCGCTCGCTCGACGTCGACCACCGCTCCCGGGGTCGAGCAAACCCACCAAAGGGGGTGGAGCTTGACATCAAGAGCAAGGAGGACAGCCGCGGCGAGAGGAGCGGCACGGTATGGCGGCGCTGATTTTAGATCGGCCGCCGCCGGAAAAACAATGTACGGAAGGTTTCGGCCAAAACGTCCGTACCCGTCGCCTTTGAGGTCGGAGCCCCGATCTAGCTTTCCCACCCAACCTCTCCTCTCGTCGATACCCACCATCGATTGGAGTGCCTTGGGCGGTGTACTAGGGTTACCGCGACAGCACACCGCCCGTATAGGGCTAGGGTTACCCTCCCCCCGTGGCAGCGTGAACCACAAGGGGAGGGTATGGGCGGTATTTCACGGATGACCCGGTGCCGGAAACATTGACATCCGACCGGGACATGACAGACGCGACGGGGGCAGGGACATACGGCAACCATTTTCTGTGGTGTTCCCCGATCCCGCCCCAAAGAGAGGGGGAAGCCTATGCTAGGTGGAGAGCTGCGACGGGAAGTTTTATCTCGGACGAGGGTGTGCGTGGATCGAGTCGGGGCCCTCGACGACTTGAGCGAGGAGGTTTTTCGCATGTCTTTCCCCCTAGCTCCGTTAAGATCGGAGTCGCATAGGAGCCTAGGTCAGGCACGCTCAATTGACCACCTAGGATGATCATCCCCCTCGAGCGGCGGGAGCGGGCCGCGCAACTTGGAGACAACGTCATAATAATGTTGATATTTGTTTTCGTAGCGATAGACCACGTATGTCCATGTATGATTTATGTTATGTTATTATTGTCGGCGGAGAGGGATGGAAAAGGAGACCCCCCGCCGTAAAACCCTAACCCAAAGTCCTTGATGGCATCATTGGGTACACCTTGAGACAACAACGAACAACTTGAGACAACAACGATTTATCGGTACTTGTTGTAAAGCAATAAAAAAAATCTAATTCATGGAGAGGATGCGGGATGATGGCAAACCGAAGGTGCGACAGACCGCGACGCGGAAGACAGCGTCGTAGTGTTCGGGGCATTTCTCAATGAACTCACTTAGGTGACCTATTATACGCGGGTCTGAAGCCAAAAACGCAAGGGCGCTGTGGCCGAGACGGGAGGCAAAACGCTTAGACTCCTGCCGAGTACGGTTAGAAAACGTGGGAGCGAGGTAAGCGAAGCGAAGCAAGCTCACGCGCTCGCTGACTTTGGCTCATAGCTTTGAAAAGATATCCGTGGTAGACGCGGATAAGGGTACGAGTTAGGGCAACCCATCAAGGGATCTAGTAATGTGTTCGTTGTTTGATCGGGTTTCATCTACGTAGCATGCGCGGGCCACCGTCAGACGTTTTGGGGGAAGCATCGCTAAGGCCGTGATTATGTGACTCGGCGAGGGTAGAGCGTGAGAACCGCACGCAACATCCAAGCGAGCCCACGACGAAGCGAGCTCGAATGACCACATGGGTTCGTTGTCGTTGTCGTTTCCGTCCGGAGAACTTTGCCGCCGGGACACCGTTTTGGTCATAGCAGCCACAAAACCCTAAACTTGTACCAACATCCCCTTCTATTTGCTTGTCTTCAAATTTTGTTCATTACTTTTTTGCGCCTCTGGGCGGGATATGATATACGTATGGGACCCTCGTCAGGGGCTATCGAAATCGGGGACGGATAGTTACACGGAGGTCATACTGGCCCCACAAGGGGGCCGGCTGTGGCGACTAGAAATGTGAGAGGAGAGAGATGGCGGCCGGCGAAGGCACCGGCACGGCCGGCCGACCGCCACTAACTAATAGGGAATAGATATAGTGCTAACACCCCCCCTCAAGGTAGCCGAGGTCTTGACGTCGTCCTAGCGTGCGTCGAGGAAGTTGCCATCTTGGTCGATGTAGTGCTTGTAGTGTGTGTCTCAGGCCGGGTAGGTGTAGCGACATGCGCTCACATGAACGTGCATCTATTGGCGAGTTGCCGATAAGAAGTGGTTCCAAATGTACTGCTTAATGTACTAGTCTAAAATTGAGCTGGAAAACTGTCCACGGGCGAATTAGCCGCCGCATGAGCGCGACCGGCGAGGAAGAAGCAAAGCCAACAGGGCCGTAGGAGCGTGAAGACACGCAAAAGCATAGACGGGCGCTGCTCATGGACTGGATCCGCCATTTTTTTGTTGGGTTCGGATCCATGAGTACTTGATTTTTTAGGATCCGGAACTAGTGAGTACCTCCTAAAAATGGATCCGGATCCCGCGATTACCTGTGATTCTAGGATTCGGATCCTGCGATTACCTATGATTCTAGGGTTCGGACCCCGCGATTACCTGTGATTCTAGGGTCCGGATCCCGCGATTACTTGTGATTTTAGGGTTCGGATCCAGCGATTACCTTTGATTCTAGGTTTCGGATCCAGCGAGTATCTGTGTTTTCGGTTCCGGAACCGAGTACATGAGTACTTCTAAATTTTTGGTTCCGTTGGATTCGTTGGGTTCGCGATTCCAACTAGTACTCGAAGTACTCATGCAAATTGATACAAATTGCGCATTTTGGGGGAAATTTGTACTGCAAATTCAATTCATACATCTCTACTAGTTATATGCGCCTGCTCATGCTTGGATCCCATACAATAGATTTTGACAGAGGTATCCTGAACACCCTATCTGAATTCCCAACAAGCTCCTCTTTTTTACGTTGGATAGCCGTCGATGACAAGCTCTTCCCTGATCTAGACGGTCTACTACTTCCCGCTTGCCCCGCCATTGTTGCTAACTTTAATAGGAGTTGGATGTGGACGGGCAGTTTATGGTGGATTTCAAGCGCGTACGCACCGTTTAACTGGCCCTTGGGTGGGCTACAATCGATTCAAGGCTGCGGAATGACAACAATCGGGGCTATTGAACCAATCCTAGACATACACCTCAGCAGATTTGCATTGCTAAATACCTCCCAAAAAAACAGCGTGTCACTTCAGGCCACCACAGAATCGTAAGATACTCGGAATCGTAAGTACTGATTGGGTATCGCGATTCCACATCGTTTTGCGAGGATGAGGTACTCGCGATTACCGCGGATCCAATAAAGTACGATGAATACCGGATCCAACGATTACTTACAATAACTGGTACCGGATCCTACGATTACTTACAATAACTGGTACCGGATCCAACGATCACTTACAATAAATGGTACCGGATCCAACGATTACTTGTGATTCTAGGGTTCGGATCCCGCGATTACCTACCGAACCTAGGGTTCGGATCCAGCGATTACCTGTGATTCTAGGGTCCGGATCCCGCGATTACCTGTGATTCTAGGGTCCGGACCCACGAGACCGAGTCCGAACCAGAGTAGTCCCGGGGATTCGCGGAGCCGTAGGATCCGGATCCAGTCCATGGCGCTGCTCGTGTTGACTCCCCCCTATCGCCGTGGGAGAGGTAAGCTCCTCGCTAAGTTAGGTGAGCGTTGCGGCGTTGCCTCGGGAAAAAGCAAAAATAGTACTAATCAAAGTACGCATGGGCCGAATTTTCGCGGGTCAATTTTAAACAACCGGATCCGGTCGAGAGCATCGGTAGGGTGAAGGCTAGGTGAGGCTGAAAGTTGGGTGGGGCGAGCGTGGCACCGGGCGCTTTACCATTGCTTTTCTATTTTTTACGTGGGAGATGGTAGGACAGTTGCGGACAATCAGCTCGAAGGCGAAGCGTGGTGTCGGTTGGACGATGAATTACTAGCGTGGCGCCGAGCGCTTCACACACGCTCTACTTTTTTTTACGTGGGAGTAGGTAGGACTAGCGTGGCGCCGAGCGCTTTACACACGCTCTTCTCTAGCGTAACTTGGTGGAGGGCCCATAACATGTCGGAATCGGGAACGGATACTTACACGTAGGTAACAAGGGGGCCGGCTGTGGTGACTAGAGAAGTGAGAGGAGAGAGATGGCGGCCGGCGAAGGCACCGGCAGGGCCGGCCGACCGCCACTAATAGGGAATAGAGTACCGCTAATGGCATAACACTAAGTACGAGGATGACAAATAGCTACCTTGTACATAAGCACTAGGCAACGGGATGCTAGTGCCTCGGGAATATGTGTATGATATGATTTTTCATACACCGGCCTGTATGATTACGCGTTTTCCTAATCAATACTTTTTATGTTAAATACCGCTATGTACAGTCAATGAATATCTAAAGTAGCGGCAGACACGCCTAAGCTCAATATCATCTGCACCACCGACTTCGGCTACAGATCGAGCGACCATCCCTATCACAAGGTATGGTGCACCACGCCCGCTGAATATTGGGGAAGGGAAGGGTTCAAGATACTAGAGGTGCGGCCGTGGGGCGTATTTATTCCGTACGGACCCGCCTTATGTCACAAAAAGCTAGGAAGTCGAGTCGCATTTGTAGTTCGTAGCCAATCGTTGTCGTGCCGTGAGCGGGCCATTTATTGCAAAGTCCCACACTCAACGCACAGAAAGGAAGTATTCTGCAAGATACCCTCGTCCAACTTGCATTGGAGGTAGCATCTGGGTTTGATGTGACCGTTTTCGGAGCGTTCATTGTTGTTTAGGGTGTAGACGCGTTCTTCTTGGGATCTTTCGGTTCGGCCGAATAACGGTCCGGATAGTAGTCACTTGTCCCGACGTTGGGTTGACACAACGTGATCATGTAACACGTTGGAGACCAGCGACTGGTATGCAATCTAAAAAGGCTCCTAAATAGTTCGGGCCGAATAGGGCTAGGCTGTGTGAATGTAAAACTTCATAAGCTTCAACAATAGGTGACGCATATGTTGTAGTCGTCGAGCACGAACATTTAAGCTTTCTCCATCGCATCACTATAGTCACTAACGCTACCTATCCACGGATTTCCTTCGAAAGAAACACATAACACTTTTGAGATATAGCACAGATATCGATATAGCATGGCACCTCAAAGTTAAAGATAGGGGTTAACGTAGTCCAAGCCAAGGCCCCCATGCCTCCCGAGCTTATGATGGACGTAATTATTAGCACTAGCAACTCGTTGTATAGTGCTTATGTACAAGGTAGCTATTTATCATCCTAGTACTTAGTGTTATGCTATTAGCGGTACTCTATTCCCTATTAGTGGCGGTCGGCCGGCCTTGCCGGTGCCTTCGCCGGCCGCCATCTCACTCCTCTCACTTCTCTAGTCACCACAGCCGGCCCCCTTGTGGGGCCGGCACGACCTCCGTGTAACTATCCGTTCCCAACTCTAACAGGTTATGGGCCCTCCACCAAGTTACACTAGAGAAGAGCGTGTGTAAAGCGCTCGGCGCCACGCTCGTCCTACCTACTCCCACGTAAAAAGTAGTAGAGCGTGTGTAAAGCGCTCGGCGCCACGCTAGTAATTCATCGTCCAACCGACACCACGCTTCGCCTTCGAGCTGATTGTCCGCGATTGTCCTACCATCTCCGTCGTAAAAAGGAGAAAAAGGTGTGTAAAGCGCCCGGTGCCACGCTCGCCCCACCCAGCTTTCAGTCTTACCTAGCCTTCAGCCTACCGATGCTCTCGACCGGACCCGGTTGTTTAAAACCGACCCGCGAAAATTCGGCCGTGCGTACTTTGATTAGTACTATTTTTGCTTTTTCCCGAGGCAACGCCGTAACGCTCACCTAACTTAGCGAGGAGCTTACCTTTCCCACGGCGAAAGGGGGGAGTCAGCACGAGCGCCCGTCTATGCTTTTGCGTGCCTACATGCTCTTAACGGCCTTGTTGGCCTTGCTTCTTCCTCGCCGGTCGCTCTCATGCGTCGGCTAATTCGCCCGTGGACAGTTTTTCCCGCTACATGACAGACTAGTACATTACGCAGTACATTTGGAGCCGCTTCATCTCGGCAACTCGCCGGCAGCGGCTCGTTCCTGTGAGCGCATGTCGCTACACCTATCCGGCCCGAGACACACTCTACAAGCACTACACCTTCGACCAAAATGGCACCTTCCTCGACGCAAGCGAGGACGACGTCAAGACCTCGGCTACATTGAGGGGGGGGTGTTAGCACTAGCATCACGTTGCCTAGTGCTTATGTACAAGGTAGCTATTTGTCATCCTAGTACTTAGTGTTATGCTATTAGCGGTACTCTATTCCCTATTAGTGGCGGTCGGCCGGCCTTGCCGGTGCCTTCGCCGGCCGCCATCTCTGTCCTTCTCACTTCTCTAGTCACCACAGCCGGCCCCTTGTGGGGCCGGCACGACCTCCGTGTAACTATCCGTTCCCAACTATAACAGTAACATAACATAACTCTTATGCGCCGTTTGCACTTGCTTGTTGTCACTTATTTTACTGTTGTCACTTATCATGTTGTCACCTGTCCGCCTGTTGTCACTAATTTTATAGTGATCCATTGCTGTGCTAAGATAAACCATAGTCTCCGCGTTTGGTGTAGATTTCTGACGGAAGGCCTTACTTGGGAACGAGGTTGTGCGTACTTCACGATTTCGGTGAAGTAGCTCTTCATTTTGCGAGGGGCCACATCGAGGGATATGCAACAAGAACGTAAGTGCCTATTTCACATTCAATAGAAACTAAATGATATTGACTTTTCTCAACTTTTTTTCCTGAAACACGCCCGAACCAAGCATTTAGCAACATAGTCATGCGTGCATCTCTGATGACGTCATTCGCTATTCGGTGCACACACCATGTTGAGCTACTTTTTGTATCCATGCATTGTTTATCCATTTGCACTTCTATGAAGACCAATGAGCATCATTCAATAAATCCCCGAGGGCTAGTATTTGCGGTCATTGTAGGTGATGAAGAATTGCCAAGCACGCAAGTCGGCGTGCATGTTCTCGTGGGAAAGCATGATACGCAACTTTAAGATATCTACTCGTCCGTGTGTCACATGTAGGCTCTTCCCTCCCCCTTCACCCCCCTCTCCCCCCCTCACCATCATATATAGAGTAGCACGCATTCTAATTAGGCGTGATCGCCACATTAATCATTCAACACCTCCCACATCGCTGATATGTTTGGCTTGCATACTGCAACGGTGACTTTAAGCACAGGTGGGAGCATCGCTGCGTCAAGGAGATAGCCGTCTCGAGGATCCGGTACGGTGTTTTTTGGAGCGTGGTCGCCCTCGTCTTCGGAAGACTCGCCCTCCATAACGAGGTCGTCGCTGGTGTGTTCGGGTATGATTTCTGCGTTTGTAGGCGGTGACATTAAGCTCGAACTAGAGCTAACGAAAGAACCCCACCATGTAAGGTAGTTCGGTAGTGTGAGTTCGATAGTCCGCGGATCGGTATTACTCACTACCGACCCTCTGTAGTAAATGGTACGAGTAACGCATCGTCCAAAAGTGCACATGCAATTTTCATAGGTAGTTGGGGGGGTTGAAAAGGCATTCGCACTGCAACGCGTTTTGTATTTATGATGTGTGTGGGTATGGGAGTTGCATTGCCAGCTTTGTCTGGTTCAACGTTTAAGTTGCGTGCGGAATCGTGTTCTAGGTGCATGTCGACGCAATTAACCACCACACACAGTAGCCGACGGACGCGCCGACCGTCGCATAGCTTTGGTCACGTTCTTGTCGTCACGCACCACCTTTCAAATGTTAAAGGGGTTATATGCGGGTAGAGAAAGATGCCTTTCGCGTCACGGTCGTTTTCATGGTTGCGGTTGATGTATGCCGACAAGCGATCACACCGAATCAGCCGTTCGAACAGCTTCCGCCCCCTCCTGGGTAGCCGACGGAGCTAAGCTAACGACACTTTGGGGTACGCGCTCCTGAAATTTGACAAAGTACTAACTTTTCCTCGCGTGGGGGTGACCCGTTTTTTACGAGACTCTGGGGTGATTAGTCATACAAATGTAGTACTTATCATACACATATCCCCGAGGCACTAGTGCTACCACGGGCACCCTCTTTTGGGCGTGTTAGAAAAGCACAAATGAGAGCCCCTAGTCAATCTATGAAGAATAAAAGTAATTCTTTACAATATCAATTCTTTTTGTCATTCTTGCCCTGTTGCCCCCCCCTTAGCAACTCGGCTCGGAGCCCGCGAGCACAGATATTTTTACATGTGCGCGTGACGTGTGTCCGTCAATCGGCGATGTTTCTTGTCTCGTCGGTCTCTCCTACGCTGTGTATCGCGCGGTATATGTATTTTTTTCGCGGTCACTCGCCGTCCCCCGGCGGTACGATATATTTGCACTTTCGGCATCGTGACCCCTCCCGGGATCATCCATCCGTCTCGCGACCCGTGGCCGGGTACAACTCTTATGCGCGTACCGCCTCTATTATCGGATACTTCGATATTGTTGGCCACTACATGTATCGCTTCAATATTCACCCGCGTGTGCTCATCCCCCTTCAAGGCTCAAGGCATCGGCGCGCGTTATCGTTATTCTTGTACGCGTATTTCAACTTCAATATTGCTCACAGTCCAACTTATTCTAATCATTGCTCCGGTCGGAGCCCGCTCTTCGAAAGATCATCTTCTCAAGAGTGCAACACTACGGCGCCGTATCACGGAGTTGCTGTCCGACTCTAGTGGAGACGGATACATGGGTATACCAACAAGAGTATTAAACGCCCCCAAAAGTCGGTGCCCGTGTTAGCACTAGCATCCCGTTGCCTAGTGCTTATGTACATGGTAGCTGCCGGTGCCTTCGCCGGCCGCCATCTCTCTCCTCTCACTTCTCTAGTCGTCACACCCGGTCCCCTTGTTACCTACGTGTAAGTATCTGTTTCCGATTCCGACATGTTATGGGCCCTCCACCAAGTTGCACGAGAGAAGAGCGTGTGTAAAGCGCTCGGCGCCATGCTAGTCCTACCTACTCCCACGTAAAAAAGAGTCGAGTGTGTGTGAAGCGCTCGGCGCCACGCTAGTAATTCATCGTCCAACCGACACCACGCTTCGCCTTCGAGCTGATTGTCCACGACTGTCCTACCATCTCCGTCGTAAAAAGGAGAAGAGCGTGTGTAAAGCGCCCGGTGCCACGCTCGCCCCACCCAGCTTTCAGTCTCACCTAACCTTAACCCTACCGATGCTCTCGACCGGACCCGGTTGTTTAAAACCGACCCGCGAAAATTCGGCAGTGCGTACTTTAATTAGAACTATTTTTGCTTTTTCTCGAGGCAACGCTGCAACGCTCACATAACTAAGCGGGGAGCTTACCTTTCCCACGGCGACAGGGGGGAGTCAACACGCGCAGCGCCTATCTATGCTTTTGCGTGCCGACACGCTCTTGGCAGGCCTGTTGGCCTTGCTTCTTCCTCGCCGGTCGCTCTCATGCGTCGGCTAATTCGCCCGTGGACAGTTTTTCCCGCTACATGACAGACTAGTACATTACGCAGTACATTTGGAGCCGCTTCATCTCGGCAACTCGCCGGCAGCGGCACGTGCCTGTGAGCGCATGTCGCTACACCTATCCGGCCCGAGACACACGCTACAAGCACTACACCTTCGACCAAAATGGCACCTTCCTCGACGCAAGCGAGGACGACGTCAAGACCTCGGCTACCTTGAGGGGGGGTGTTAGCACTAGCATCCCGTTGCCTAGTGCCTCAGGGATATGTGTATGATAAGTACTACATTTGTATGACTAATCGTACACCAAAGTCTCGTAAAAAACGGGTCAGCCCCACGCGAGGAAAAGTTAGCACTTCGTCAAATTTTGGCAGCGTGTACCTAAGGGTGTTCTCTGCTTAACTCCGTTGACTCAAAACCTGGAGTGGTGCGGAAGCGGTTCAAACATGCAATTTGCCGAGATCGCATGTCGGCGACCCACCCACCACCGTAACGACTGGAGCGCGCGTCTCGGCCCGGAGAGCCCCCCTTCAGCCCCTAAATGATGGTGCACATCGATAACAACGTTACCGAACCTACGGGATAGTCGGCGAGTCCATCGGTGAAGGCCTGTGGGTGGTAATTTGGGATAGCATGCCGCCGAAACACGAGTCGGCTCGCGCTTTACGCGTCGAATCCGACAACGCAGGCCGTTTAACCCCAGCACCAACACAAACTAGCAACGCACAATGCGTTGCAGTGCGAATGCCCTTTCAATCCCCCCGGCCAACGGTGCAAATTCCCGGTGCAGTTACGGAGAATGCGTTACTAGTACCAATTATTACATGGTCGGCAGTGAGTGATACCAGTCCGCCGACTATCGAACCCACACTACCTATCGACCTTATGTCGTGGGGGTCCTCCGCTAACTCCAGCTCCAGCGACACATCACCACCTACCGAGGTGGGGGAGATTCCCGGCAACACCAGCGAAGCCCTCGATATGGAGGTCGGCTCGTCCGACGACGATGGCGTCCCCGCTCTCCCCGACGATACCGTCGAGGACGCCGTGTGA
>JAPMLY010001895.1:0-47500 GCA_026401115.1 Tetraselmis chui | reverse complement strand
TGCCCCACGGCTAAGTGCACTTTCGCCCATGACAATTATCCAGTAGTGGATGCCGATCGCCACCTTCTCGCGCTGTGCATTTTTTGCGGACAATGCTTTCGGAGTGGCGGTCTTAGAAGATACCAACATTCTTGTTCTCACCGCAACACTACGCCCTCCCAACAGCCGGCATGCGATGCTTCGCGTCGGTGCGGTCGGTCGCCCTCGGCGGTGCTCCCCCAGTCCTTGCCCCCCGCCGTTCAATGGTTCCTTGAGCATGTAGCCATTGGTGGGGAGAACTCCAAAGCCTTCTTCGAGTTCTGCCTCCTTTGCTTCCGATCTAGTACGTCCTCGAACGGCGCCCACCTGCGGTGGTGCGCCTCTTAAAGCCGGTCTTCGAAGAGCTTGTCAGTTGTATTTTGTCTTTCCGTGGTAGGGCCACCCAAGGGGCTTCCGCATAAGCGGCTTGGGCGGCATTGCTTTTCATTCCCGCGCTTAGTTTTGCGCCCTATGCCCATTTTCACATCTACAAAGCATCTGCCATGTGACCTGGTAGTCGGTCCGGTCGCCACATTTAATGTCCTAATTAGGCACCACGAGGAGCGCGGGCCGCGGACGGTGCCCCCTATTTCACTCATCTGCACAGCCGCAACGCCTAATCCACAGTCTCGACCCAACCCGCCGCAGCCACAGCGACTATCTGAAGCCCGTAGGTGTTTTAGGACTCCTAAAGAGGGCTACCGAAAACTATCGTCCGCTTTGGAGGTGAGTAGTGGCGCCAGAGGCGCGTGTTTCACGCAGGCGGGCGAGATTCGGTGGTAATTGCACTTCGAGAAGTGCAGCAAGGCGCGACGATGCGTGACGATGCTATGTGCTATGCGTTCCTATAGGCCAGTGCCGTCCTAACGCGACCTTCCCGGCGTCGAAAGACGCTGGCACTGCTGAGATATGCCAAGCCCGCCCGCCGATCCCCCTCCATTTGCGAGTGATGGGTCGTGCCCCGCCCCTCAGGTAGTCGCTGAGCCAAGTCTAGCGGAAGCACGCCAGGCCCTGAGGACGCGCCCTACGGCACTGGGCAAGCCGAAGGGTTGCGTGTCGTTTTGGTGCGCGGTAGGGCAGCACAAGATAAGTCACAACGATAGGCACAAGCGGAAGGACGTGAAACCCGTATTCAAGGGGGCCGATGGCGTTTTCAAGGTGTACACAAAGGACAACACTTGGGCTGTGCACTCTAGCGGTATCAGCTCTCCTGCCCAGCGCGGCGTGGAAATAGCCGAGGACGACCTATGGTGCTGCAGCGAGTGCTACCAAAGCCCTCACCACACAGAGTTTGGGCGGCGCCGGTCAACCCACTGGAACGCCATGAGGGATGGGGCGGCGGTTTCCGTTGGAGCTGGTAGCGCGCCATGCACGCGACAAGAGCTGAGATTCCACAAGCGCTTGGTTGAGGACGCCCTCCATGCAAACGAGCATCTGGAAAAAAAACCAAGCTTGCGGAAGAGGTTTTGGCTTGCGCTGAGCAGGTATGAAACATGTTATCCCATCACATGCAGAAGTTGTGTTGTATGGTCTTACATACGAAATAGCTAGGAACTACATAACGTGAATAGCACCAATAGAGGTCTATGAGCATATCCGTGAACGAACTACACCACGTATGTGTGATAGGGAGAGAGAGAGAGAGAGAGAGAGAGAGAGTGTGAACGAGATGTAAACATATATGGTGTGTGCGAGAGAGAACTATTGCTAATTTGTTTGTGCGAGAAAGGATGCATGTAAATGATTGTTTCGGCTTAAGAGAGGGATGAGGAATGCATCCGTGTGATATTGCGAAAAAGAATGCGCGTATGAGAGACAGATTGTCAAATTGTAAGCTGCTCTGTGCGGCATATGTGTGAGCATATGTGCTGACTGGACATAGTGTGTGCAAGCGCTTGCAAAAAGAAAAAGGAATCTGGCGCGCTCGTGTGTGTGTGTGTGTGTGTGTGTGTGTGTGTGTGTGTGTGTGTGTGTGTGTGTGTGTGTGTGTGTGTGTAAGTTTGTGTTTGTGTGTGTGTGTGTGTTTGAGTGTGAGTATGTGAGAATGTTTGTGTGCGAAGGCTGCGCGCGCGAGATAATGTGCTCGTGTGTGTGTTCAAGTGTGTGAGTGTGTTAGAAAATGAATGTGCCTGAGAGAATATCCGTCCGTGTGTGTATATGCTTGTCAGAAATAAACCTGTGTGCGTGTATGCGAGAGAAAATAAGAAAAATGTGCGTGTGCGGAAGAGAGCACTTGTGTGTGTGTGTGTGTGTGTGTGTGTGTGTGTGTGTGAGAGAGAGAGAGAGAGAGAGAGAGAGAGAGAGAGAGAGAGAGAGAGAGAGAGAGAGAGAGAGAGAGAGAGAGGAGACAGTTTAAACGTAAGTTTTAACTTACATCCTCCTACGTTATATAATTCCCATTTGAGCATAACATAAGCGAAATGAAGCCTGATCACCACGGCTTCATTGCTTCCTTTGAGAAGCAATACGCGCAGGTAGAAAGAGTCGTATGCTACTTGCATTTTAAAGTAAATGGCATGATAATATCATACCTTTTGTCTCAGTAATGTTGTCCTGTGTTTGTTGTAGATGCGCGAGCGCCGTGCATTCAGCGAGGCTCAGAGGATGCGAAGGGAGAAGTAGCAGCACGAATTAAGTGTTGCTTCCGCTGTACGGGAGGCATTGAAGGCTCGGCGTGCGCGCATCTCCGCCATGCTAGAGCAGCATACAGTTGCTCAGGTGCGCTGGATTCTTGCGCAAATGGATGCTCTCAGCGGCCGTAACAAGCGGGACAAGGAGAGCTTGAAGCGCTATCTAGTCAACACCAGAGAGCTCGATGAGGAGCGCATCGGACAAGTTGCGTCATTGGCTTTGGCACATGAGAGCGCAGAGGACGTTAGGCGCTTACATGGTAGCACAAGGAACCGTGCCACTGACTTGGAGTGGCCACAGCAGCCTCAACTTGAAACTTGGCCACTAGAGAAGCGCATCAAACGGGTCACAACGTTCGTGCGCACCAAATTGAGAAAGCCCCACCTCTCCAAGCTCGCAGCCAAGTGGTGCCCACATGAAGTTGCTTTGCAAGTGCCTAGTAATGATGTGGCGACGCTCGACATTGCTCTTCTTGAGCTGATTGGTGAGTGCCAAGCCAGCGGCAATGCCACGTATTTTATCAACATTGCTAAGAGTGACATTTACACGGTGGTTGTGGGACACGACATGTAAATTGTTGCCGGATCCACTAGAGTAGGCAGTTGTCCGAAGCCTTCCATCACTTATATCATCATATGTAGACGAATATATCAATGGAGTAGAATGGTGATAATTATAGTTGTATGTGCCTTATTATCTAACATTCATGCCCGCCCTTCACTGTTCCTATCATTTTACATGCAAGCCAATCCAGCATTCACATCATACGCAGATAAAACAAGAGTCAAAACACATGTGCATGCTTCTTGTGTTTCATGCGTGCAATTGTGTTTAATATGCGGTATAGATGCAGCCCAACTCAATAGCCATATAACATATGCCATCGATCTAGCGCGGCGCGCGCAGTACAGAAGTACACGTACATTACGCTGAATATCAGTCGCTCGCGACGACTGAAAAGAAAATTTAAACGCTGCGCGCAAACTCACCGGATTTGAACAGCATTCGTGGAGAGCTTTCGAACGAGGTGCGATGTGTCCGGTAAAGCTGGCAGATGAAGAATATGTTTTTTTATTGGTCCGGCCAAGTTGCGAAATCTGGGGGTCTAGGCTTGACCGGACCGACTACCCGGTCGTTGACTACCGTGACAACCGTTTAGCCCATTTGGCGCCAAGAGACCTCGATATATTGTTTCCCGCCGCATGCGCTCACGCATCTCTTGGTAGTGGGCGGGCAACGCCACCTTCTTCACTTCCAAAAGACGGCACCGACTCCATGTCCACTTCGCAGTCCGGTTATCACGGCGTTTCGTCTAAGATAGCCGACCGGGAGGCTAGTGCAGCTTCGATTTTGAAGTTCCGTCGTGCTATGGAGGTCGACTGGAGACGGAAACGGGTAGTTACGCGTAGGTTCGTGCCGGCCTTACAAGGGCGCCATGTGTGGAGATTAGAGAAGTGACATGAGTGAGATGGCGGCCGGCGAAGGCACTAGAAGGGCCGACCAAACGCCACTAATAGGGAAACAGAGTACCGCTAATTACATAACATGAAGTCCTAAGATGACAGATAGCTGCCTTGAACATAAGCACTAGGCAGCGGGATGCTGATGCTAACACCCCCCTCAAGAAAGCCGAGGTCTTGCAGTCGTTCTAGCTTGTCTCGAGGAAGTCGCCATCAAGGTTGTAGGTATTGTGTTGGTAGCGCTTATCTCATGCCTGTTAGGTGTTGCGACATATGCTCATATG
The DNA here is from genome assembly GCA_026401115.1 of Tetraselmis chui. Lineage (NCBI taxonomy): Eukaryota > Viridiplantae > Chlorophyta > Chlorodendrophyceae > Chlorodendrales > Chlorodendraceae > Tetraselmis > Tetraselmis chui. The sequence goes on along the minus strand of JAPMLY010001895.1, from coordinate 43,107 downwards.
GACGTGTTGCTACCGGCGCGTTGCCGACAGAAACGGTTCCATATGTCATGTGGAATTCGGACATTTGGACATTCGGACATTAAGGGGGAATCTGTCCACGGGCGAATTAGCCGACGCATGAGAGCGACCGGCGAGGAAGCAGTAAAGCAAACATGTTATCATGAGCGTGTAGGCACGCATAAGCATAGACGGGCGCTTGCTCGCGTTGACTCCCCCCCTTCGCCGCGGGCGCAAGGTTAGATCATAGCTATGTCCGATGGGCGCCCGCCGGCGGCGCAGCGGCGGCGGCCCCGGAGAGGGGTGCGCTCGGAGGCCCGTCGGCACCTACCTCTACCTCCACGCGGTGGGCGTCTACCATGTAGCCGTGCCGTGCTTGGTACGGTAGGGGGCTAAACGAGGTACCGGCAGCCGCGATCCGCTGGATCAGCAGTTGTCGGGAAGCCATGTACGGAGGGTTTTGAAAAAAGCAGAATATCCGTACACCGGTACATGGATCTCCCGCTCGACTAGTCCGATATGTCTTTTCCGCGACTAAATACTCGCAGATACTCTCCCGACGAAGGGGCGGGGCCGGCGTCTGCGAAATATTTTTTGGCGATGAAGGGTACGGACGGATCGGCGGAGGGACGAGGGTGTTGCGGCTGGCAACGGACTGCTGGGAAGCAGCACTCGGGCATGGCGCTCGCTAGCAGTCGCCAGCCCTGCGAGAGTTTTAAGTCTCCCCTTGGGGCGAGGCATGATGCTACGCAGGACGGAGGTTGGTCGCAGCCGGAGGAGCGGCACGGTCTGGCGGCGGCGGTCCTTAGGATCACCCGCCGCCGGAAAAACCCGGTACGCGGGGTTTTTTGGGAAAATATTCCCGTACCCACCATCTTTTAAATACTGGCGACTCGATCCTTGTGTTCTGCCAACCCCTCCCCTAGTCGGTATCCGGTCATCGACAAGCTGCCTCATGCAGTGTGCCTAGGGTTATCTTAACGGCACACTACTCATAAAGGCGCCCCCTAACAACATAAACCACCGGGGGAGGGTACGGACGGCCACAACGCGATTAGATAGGTGTTGGAAACAGACGGAACAAGGACAAGGGACAAGAAAATATCTGGCAAGGAGGCATGAGAGCCAACCGGACACCGTATGAGGCCTAGTTATTTTCTCTTCTCAGCCCCCGAAGGAGGAGGGAAGACTCGGCTAGGTGGCGAGCTGCGTCGGGAGGAGCAACTACTACCTCGGGCGGGGATGAGCACGGATCGAGACGGGGCCGACGACGACCTAAGCGAGGGGGTTTTTCACCTACCTTTCCCCCCTAGTTCCGGCACGACCGGAGTCGCACATGAGCCGAGGCTAGGCGGGTTCGTCTCGACCAGCTCAAAATGACCAATCTTGTTGATCAACGACCCGCGGCGGCTAGAGCATGCCGCGTATCGTGGAGACTAGCGACATTTTATATTTCATACTTGTATGCATACAATCTTGTTTACGTGTGTGTTTTAGACGGTATCGCTACTGCCATTGGAGAAGTTAGAATTAGTGGTTCACGGTCTAGCCCAAGCTTATGAGTCCTAATTTGGCATAGCACGGGGGGCCTAGAGATAACAACCGGTAAATTCTGGTAATGTTGTAAACAATTTCAAATTTCAAATTATGTCCGATGAGCGCTGCGGCGTTGCCTCGGGAATAAAACAATAACAATACTACTTAAACTACGCACGGGCCGAAATTTCGCGGGTCGGTTTAAAATCCAGATCCGGTGGAGAGCATCGGTAGGCTGAAGGCAGGGTGGGGCTGAAATCTGGGTTGGGCGAGTGTGGTGATGGGCGCTTTACACACACTCTTATCCTACGTGTACGTGGGAGATGGTGGGACAGTCACGGACAGCCAGCTCGAAGGCGAAGCGTGGAATCGGCTAGACGAAGAATCCTTAGGGTAGCGCCAAGCGCTTTGCACAAACTCTTTTCTTGTGTAACTGGGTGGATGGCCCATAAAATATTGGAGTACTTGCGCCCAATTGGAATTGGCTCCGTTTTAGTTCGTTTCTCGAATCGCGCGCTTTTCGCCGTAATCGGGGACGAAGTGTCTTAATGGTTGGCTGCTCGGCACCAATTCGGGGTCGGCGCCCGCGGAGGGGGGGGTGGAGGGGGTGAGATCGTACGATTCACGGTTCGATCCACGCTTGGCGCCTCACCGGACTGTTAAGACATGCAAGGCGAAGTATCCAACGCGTTCAACGAATTCCTACGGCGTCCCATGCTCAATGAATTTCCATCAAATCCCGAGCTTCGGCCGTTGCTCTGCGTTGCAGCGATAATGTACGACCGTCCATCTACCTTGTACGTTTACGACTCTTATGATGCTTATGGCCCGGTTATGCGTACCCCAAGTACCCGAGGCGTCCATCAAGATTGCGCTCTCGGGGCCATGTGCTTCGCAATAGTCGCCTACCGGGCACACCAAAAAATGGATGCTATTGCCCCAGACGAACCCATTGTCCGCGCTTACTCTGACGACGGTTACTTCTTAGGACCCCCTACGGTTGTCGTGGCTATTGGTGAGGCTATGCCGTCGGCGTATGCTAGCGTCGGCCTCACGGTGACCATCCACAAAACTACTTGTATTCCCTTTTGGGGGTCGGGCTGACCTCCGGAAAGATCGAGCGTGGTGCGGAAATGAGTCGTATAAATTGAGAGTTTTGAATCCTTACAAACAAGATGGCGTCACGGTAAACTTCAGTGGCTGGGACTTCTATTGTAAGTCCGTCATTGGGGCGCCCGCCGGCGGCGCAGCGACGGCGGCCCCGGAGGGGGTTGCGCTTGCATGCCCGTCAACAATCACCCCCACCTCCTCGTGGTGGGCGCTGACACTCCTATTGCCGCGCCATGCATGGCACGGTAGGGGGCTAGATGGGGTGACATGGTGAGCTGTCGGGAACATCAGATGTCGGGAAACCCTTGTATTTTGAAAATTATATGTGTACAATACCTTGGCGTAGATATCCCACTCGGCCTGTCCGATGTGTGTTTTCGCGACTGAATGCTCGCAAATATTGTCCCAATAAGAAGCCCGGGGGGGGGGGGGGGGTAATTGTGAAATATTTTCAGCGAGGGAGGTGTGGACGTATCGGTGGGACGGAGGTACTGGGGCTAGTGGCGGGCAGCCGGGAAGCATCGAGAGGGAAGGGCGCTCGCTCAACGTGGACAAGCGCTCTTTAGGTAGAGCATGCCTATCATGGGGGGTGCAACTCGACCCCAACAACGAGGAGGACAACCGCAACGCAAGGAGCGGCACGGTATGGCGGCGCTGATTTTAGCGACTAACTCGAATACCTCGATCACATGGTTAGCAAACCGGATCAACACCCTTCGGATAGTAAAACCAAGGCAATCTCCGAATGACAATGACCTCGCACCGCTTAAGAGACTCAACGTTTTATCGGTTTTTGCACTTTCTATCGTCGATATGTTCACCACTACTCTCATGTGGCCGCACGCCTTCACTACATTTGTCGAATTTTTTTAAGTTTTAATGGAAAGATCGCGGACAGATTGCTGTCATTGTCATCGAACAATGCTTGTGTTCGGCTTTGTCAGTACTAGCATCCCGTGGCCTAGTGCTTATGTACAAGGCAGCTATCTATCATCTTAGTACTTAGTATTATGCTATTAGCGCTACTCTATTTCCTATTAATGGCGGTCGGCATGCCTTGTCTGTGCCTTTGCCGGCCGCCATCTTCCTCGTCCCAATTCTCTAGTCTCTGCACCATGTCCCCTTGTCCGACATGCACGAAGTATGCGCAACTATCTATTCCCGTCTCCAACATGTTATGGCCCCTCCAACAAGCTACACAAGGGAAGAGTGCGGCTTCCGCGCATCCATGGCCGCCCTAGTCCTACCTAGTCTCACGTTGAAAAGATTAGAGGGTGTGTAAAGCGCTTGGCGCTACGCTAATGATTCGTCGTCCAACCGACACCACGCTCCGCCTTCGAGTTGGTTGTCCGTGACTATCCCATCATCTCCCACGTACAAATGATAAGAGTGTGTGTAAAGCGCTCAATACCACGCTCGCCCCACCCAGATTTCAGCCCCACCCAGCCTTCATCACACCAAAGCTATCGACCGGATATGGTTTTAAAAAGACCAACGAAGATTCAGCCCGCGCGTACTTTAATTAGTATTGTTATTAATTTTTCCCGATGCAACGCCGCAGCACTCATCGGACATAGCGAGGATCTAACCTTGCCCGCGGCGAAGGGAGGGGGTTCAGCACGAGCAGCGCCCGTCTATGCTTTTGCGTGCCTACACGCTCTTAACAACCATATTGGCTTTGCTTCTTCCTCGCTTTTCGCTCTCATGGGTCGGGTAATTCGCCCGTGGACAGTTTTCCCGCTCAATTTCCGAATAGCACATTCCGTAGTATGCTTGGAACAATGTCTTTCGGCACCTCGCATGTAGCATCACGTTGATGTGAACACATGTTGCGACCCCTACCCGGCCTGAAACACGATCTACTAGTGTTAGCACTAGCATCCCGTTGCCTAGTGCTTATGTACAAGGTAGCTATTTGTCATCCTAGTACTTAGTGTTATGGTATTAGCGGTACTCTATTCCCTATTAGTGGCGGTCGGCCGGCTGTGCCGGTGCCTTCGCCGGCCGCCATCTCCGTCCTACTCACTGCTCTAGTCACCACACCCGGCCCCCTTGTGGGGCCGGAACGACCTACGTGTAACTACCTGTTCCCGATTCCGACAACTAGCACAACACCTACGACCAACAAGATGGCATCTTCCCCGACGAAAAGCAAGAACAACATCTTCCATGACGACGGCAAGACCTCGGCTACCTTGATGGGGGGTGTTTGTACTAGCGTCTCGTTGCCTAGTGCTTATGTACAAAACAACTATCTGTCATCTTCGTACTTAGTGTTATGCTATTAGCGCGACTCTATTTCCCTATTAGTGGCGGTCGGCCGGCCTTGCCAGTGCCTTCGCCGGCCGCCATCTCTGACCTCCCACTTCTTAAATCTCCACACCCGGCTCCTTTGTTGGGCCGGCACGACCTACGTGTAACGATATACTTTCATCTCCCGTCCTCATGAAGTGTCGCACCGGTTTCTCATTTGAAGTCGTTATTAGCACCGACGCTAGAAAATTCGGTCTCGGCGTTGTGTAACTACAAGAGGATTTACATGGCAACCTACGCCCATGCGCTTATTTTGCTATAGTATCACAACTTGCTCACACACACTGCCCCACCTACGACCAAGAACTCCTCGGTATTGTTTGTGCCATTAAGGAATGGCATTGTTACACATGAGAAAGCGCTTAAATTACAGTAGTCGTAGACCATGCAACCCTTCGCTACCTTCCAACTTTCCCACTATCCAAGAATCCCTTTGTCGTAGACACGCCAATGGGTGAAATGTTTAGTGGACGACTTATCTCCGTACCTCGCATTAAACCCTTGCACTAACCAACCGATAATAAAATTCATACTCAAACAAGCGAGTTCTTCTAACGAAGCCGACGCTATTTCTCGCCGACCTGAACTCCACACGATATAGCCGCCGACAAAATTCAATATCTCGATAACAATTGAGGGGACATGCTTAGATGTTTTTGTCTTCCATGACCTACTTTCAAATTGATTCCGACCTTCTTCATCAATTTGTACCGGCTATGCTCTTGACCTCGCATATTGTACTAGCACTCTTCCAAACCGCGTCCGTTTTGACACAACCGACCACCTACACTAGACGGCTGATACAATTCATTTCTCCAACGGCAATACTCTCCTTAACCTCGTCTTGAATGAATACCACGACACCGTCGGACACCCTGCCGCCAACCAGACCCTCCTCCATGTTTCTAAAATACTTTTTGTCATTGAATATGATGATTTGTTCCAAAATATTGCAAACAATGTACAACCTATCAGCCTATCAAAAACCCTACTTCCAAACCTTTTGGATTTCTGTTTCTGAATCATAAACCTACCCGGTGCTCACGGAAAAATATAACCATGGAACTTATTGCTGGCTTACCTCCCGTCAACGGTTTTGATAGTGTAACCACATTATTTGAAACTTTCACTTGACAAGCCCCTTCATACCTTATTCAATTCACATCAATGCCTCCGAATTTTCCCGTCTCTTCTTGGATACTATTTACCGTCATCAAGGTCTATGCCACACAATCATTTTTGATCGCGACCCTAAATTCACTTCCACATTTTGCTTAACATATTTCAAGTCTATCTAAACAAAAACAAACATTTCCAGCGCTTATAACACCCTCAGACCGACCGCTAAACAGAGCGAACTCGTCGACCCATCGAACGCATTGTGCGTGCGCTCGTTCACCGAAAACATGATGATGATTGGTTAAACTTATCATCTTTAACCTATTTTTTCACAATAGCTATATCCATTCCGCTATTATTTTTCTCCCATATGAGGCCCTCTACGGCCCGAATCAGCTCACCCCGCCACACTGAGCACCGATCGTCCTCACTCCGCCGCCTTGGAAGTTGGGAGCCGTACTATCATTCGCTTAAACACGCTCAAACTCTTCACAATTTTTCCCGCTGATCCGCCACCCTCACTCAGTAGCTTCGGACGCCATCTCACCTTCACATGCACCGCCAATACCCACACGGTTGTCGCTCCTAATTCCGTGACCGCCGCCCTCGGCTTTCTTTTAGCGGGGAAGGAATGTTAAGTCTACACCCCGACCTAAACCAAGACCCGCATCACAGACTCAAGCCTTGTCCTAGTACCGATAGCGGTATTGATATCATTACCATACCAAGTGTGCATTATATCACAAGCTGCTTCAAACCTACCTCCGCGAAACCGGTACCAACAATGATAATGACAACTACATAAAGATGCCTAACAATGCCCGAGGGAATATAAGGTTGCCCGAACTATGGTTAGCCGCTAATGCCCAAGGTTCTTGACTAATTCTGAGACTCCATGAGTCCATGCAAGTCTAGTAGCATTGATCAGTCCGAGAGGCTATATAAAGGCGAACCCAAGTAATCAATATCTGCATTCAGCTTGCTTCTACTAGTAACTTATCCATCTTCCGCATTTCATATTTACGCCTATCAATGCCCTTCACCGTTGCTCAGCATGACTTTGTACGTACATTCGATATTTTGTGCGATTTATGCGCTGCAAACATCGTGTTGGGCATACCATGTTTGAATAACGAGCAGGCAGTGCATAAATTCAGCACCGAGATATTTTCTTGGTGGATGGAGCATCATTTGAGACCCTAGTAGTTGATAAAAGACCGGAGTGCCTTTTATTGTCGTCTACTTAGGTCCAGAAACTCATGTTAAATTCGACACGGCCTAACTAAGGGACGGACAACTGAATTCTTTGTGTTAATCTAAAACATACCGAGCAGCCTGTCCCATCTAAATATAACCTTGGAGAAGAACTAAGCCAACAACACAGCGACGACTTACGGAAGATGTTGTTTTAATACTTCCCACAGCTTCTACAATCCGTCGACTCTCCTCTTGTTATTTGACCTTCGGAACACCCGATCGACTCTACTAGTCCAATTTTTCGTAAACGCCTTAATCGACTAAGAATGATAAGCAAGAGGAGCTTAATCGCCACTCAGCGGACGCAGTAAAGACTGGCTTGGTACGACCCAATCGTAGTAAGTATGGATCACGAATTGTGCTAGTGAAGAAGGAACACGGTTCGCTACGAATGTGCATTGATTATACCGAGGCTTGAACGAAGTTACTCGAAAGGATGCCTACCCGTTACCGGGTGTCGACGACACACTCGACGACTTAATAAATAATGCACACTTCTACACGCACTTGGATTTGGTACCTAGGTTATGGCAAACCCCAGTTCGGGAGGACGATGTACACAAGACAGTGTTTTGAACCCCGGATGGTCTCATGGAATGGATTTGCCATTCCATTTGGATTGTGCAATGCTTCATCGACCTTTCAACGGATGAGGAACGAGATTTTACGAGGCTTTTTACGCAGTGTTTTCGTTACCTCGACGATGTCTGAATTCAAATTCGCACGGTTGAAGAGCACATTAAACATATGCGTCTTGTTTTGCAACCTTTCAGCTTCGTCTTAATAAATGCGTCTTTCGATTGCAAGAGATGGGGTACCTTGGCTACACAATTTCCGGTGGAAAGCTCTTCGTTTGGAGAAGAAACGGCCGAGGCGGTGAAAGAGTGTCTAATACCTAAAAATCAACGTGAAGTTGGCAGTTTCGTGCAGTTTTGTTGCTTTCACGCGAAGTTCACTCATCACTCCAACCATCCGTCGGCGCCGTGAACTCACTTGTTAAAGAAGCCACAGCGGATTGTGATGACGTAGTTTTCCCGTCTTATTATCTTCCAACTCTCTCGCTCAAGTCCTCGAAGACCCCGACTCAATCCACGCACACCTTCGTCCGAGATAATAGTCGTCCCTCCCGTCGCATAGGCCTCCCCCTCCTTTCGAGACAGGGGAAAAGAAAACCATTACCACAACCGGATCCCGTCCGTCGCTCTTCCCGTCGCGTATGTGTTGTCCCGGTCTGATGTCAACCGTTTTCAGCACCGGCTGATCCGTACAATACCCCCCGTACCCTCCCCTAGTGATTTGCTTATACGGGCGATATGCTTTCGCGGTAACCCTCGCACACCGCATGCGGCACTCCTATCGATGGTGGGTACCGACGAGAAGAAAGGTTGGGAGGAAAAACCATATCGGTGCTCCGACCTCAAAGGTGCCGGGTACGGCGTTCTAACCAAATCCCTCCGTACACACGGTTTGTTCGGCAGTTGCCGGTCTAAAATTAGCGCCGTCAGACCGTGCCGCTCCTCTCGCCGCGGCGGTCTTTCTCGTCGCCGGTGTCGAGCTCCAACCCCTTGGATGGATATACTCGACCTCAAGAGCCTTGGTCGACGCCAATCAAGCGCCTTTCCCTAGCGATGCCTTCCGGTTGTCCGCCTTCAACTCGAGCAGTCGCGTCCCACCGCTCATCCGTCCGCACCCTCCTTGCCAATATTTTTCTCAAATACCTCCCCCGCCTCTTTATTTGGAGAGAATCTATGACTGTTGAATCACGGAAAACATATCGGACATGCCAAGCGGGAGATATTGATGTTGGAAGCGCACATAAATGATCTTCAAAAGCTCTATGTACATGGCTTTCCCAACATCTACATATCGCGCGGATTGCATTTGCCGGTTTCACTCCTCCAGGCCCCCAATCTTGCCATGCCCGACACGGCTACATGGCTACCAGCGCCCACCACGAGGAGGTTTGGGTGAATGCCGACGGGCATGCGAGCGCACCCGTGCGGGCATGTACTACGCACCCTCCGGGGCCGCCGCCGGTGCGCCGCCGGCGGGCGCCTAGCGGCCCTCTACTCTTGGTGCATTTTTCACGACGGGGAGACGAAGGGTACATATTTATGGGCTACGAGATACTAGTCTAGGGTTAGGCTAGTCACCATAATATGGTTGCTACATGTGTGTGGGCGGGAGGCCTGAGACTGAAGTCAACATAGTCTTACATGTTGTAATTCAATTTCAAATACATTATGGACTACTAGGCGTCAAGGTGATTACGGGCGTATTGGAGCGGGAGGGAGGCGTTGGAGTTGCGGGCCGACAACAGTGAAACGACGGCAAGGAAGGGCGGTCGCTGGCCGTTGACCGGGGTTGCCGAGGTAGAGCCGTCCCGGCGGGGGGGGGGGGGGGGGGGGGGGGGGGGGGGCAAAGAAATGACAAAGACACAACAGAACCACGGACAGACAAACCGTATGGTTGGCGGCGGCGATCCTCCGAATTTGAAGCCGGCAGAAACAACTATGGACGGATTGTTGTTTAAGAAAATACATTGAAATTGAAATTGAAATTGTTTACAACATGTACCGTATGCGCCGGTTTTTCACCAAAAGCCGGATGCGTCGGCTGCTGTCTCTGGGCCCTCCCAACTATGCCATACAGGGAACTTACAAGTCAGGGCTAGACCGTTAACCACCTAGTCCAACCTCTCCAAGGGTGTTCGGGGGTTTTACTCCCCCCCCGGGGAGGATGCAAGTAGAGGTGAAGGATGTGTGCAATCAGGGTCGTGCGTGGGGGCAATGTGCGGATGCGCGGCGGGAGGTCGTGCGGGATTTGATGCGGTATATGCGTAGTAGGTGATGCAGCCATTGGACAGTATGCGTATGGAGTTGTGTAAGAATGCGAGAAGTGTCGAGGCGTGTTTTGGAGACGAGTTTATCAGGAGGGTCTGTGCGGGCGGTGAGAAGGGAGGTGAGACTCGTGATGGTGGAGGTGTGCGGTGTACCTGTGCGGCTCATGACTATGGGGAGGATGTCGACCACTGTGCCTGGCCACTGGCTTCTGATGGCGTTTGCAAGGGGTGTGTATTTGGCACGTATGAGGTCGGCTGTGTGAGAGAGGTTGTTGTCTGTGCAGTACTTCCATTCTCCTATCTGAATCTTTTTTATGGATGCGTAACGTCGGCGACCGTTGGAGTGACCAACGAATCTGGGTTCGAGGATGCGGATGAAGTCAGGTTTGTGTGTAGTGGGACGAAGCAGGGGGGGGAGAATCTCAGGGGGGAGGACGGCGGGGCATGAGGTTAGGGAGTCATGCGAGAGACCTTCGTCAGCAGCAACAAGGCGGGTGGGCATGTGGGTGGGGTGAGGTGGGTGGCAGTCAAGTGGGGTGTGGGCAGGGGTGGGGGAATCAAACGATTTTATGGGTTTGTTACCGAAGTCGGCGGTGATGGTTTCCCAGCGTCCTCCGTTGTGGCGTTCCAGTAGGGAGAGTAGGAGTTGCAGAGCGCTGTTGTGTCGGTCCTGTCTTAGACCAGACATAGAGGGGCAGTTACCGGCCATGTGGCCGTTGCTAGTGAATTGGCCACATAGGGGGCAGCGCAGGGTGGGGTTGTGAGTAAGTAGGCGGGTGTTGTGGACGCCCCACATGAATTCTTGTTTGTGTGTGAACTGGATATTTGTGAGAGTTGAGTGTTTTTTGTGGTAAGAAAAATCGGCGCCGTCCTTCTCGGCGCGGGCGAGGAGGGCTCCGTGTTTGGTTGTTTGCGAGAGAGGAGTGTGTGTGTGTGTTGTGCTGCAGTTGTGTGCGTCGGGTTTGAGGTTGGTGTATCTGTAGGGTATGGGGTCCCCTAGGGTTTGTGGGATGAGGGTGTATGGCCATGTCCAGTGGCCTATCGTGACCTCTGAACCTGTGGTGTATGTAGTATCGGGTGGGTGACCATCCGCGACTTGGTTGGCGAGGGTGTCTGCGAGGTCGTTGCCGATGGAATGGTTGTGGGCTTTGATTTTGCCGAGGTGAGTACGGATGCCTGCTTCGCAGCGGGTTTTAAGGGTGTGTGTGATAGATAAGAGGGTGTCGCGGTGAATGTTGTGGCGGTAAGCGGAAGGGCAGTTTAAGTAACCTTGTATGAGGCGGAGGGAGCACGCACTGTCTGTGAGGAGGTGGGTGCGGCCAAGTTGGAGGCCTATATCTATGCCAGCTAATTCAGCACGATTTATTGTATGTGAGGGAGGGGTAGAGGTCACCATGATTTTGATTTTGGTGTCCGAGGCGGGGTGGGTAGCTGCTGCTCCGAGGGGGGTCGAGCTGCCTTTTTTCGAGCCGTCTGTGTATACAAAGTCCTGCCAGTTCCAAGCAAGGGTGCCTCTGGTAGGGGGGTACGTTAGATGCACGCGGTCCGGGAGGGGGTATGTGAGGGGGTGAGTTGGGTTTGGGGGGCGGTGGTATATACCTGCTGAGTGGGGTGAGTAGGTGACAAAGAGGTGGGGAGGAGGGGGGGTGATGATGGGGTTGGGGAGGTGAGTGTCGTAGATAGATTCGAGAGTGTTGTGAAGTGCGGTCATGGCTGTGGGTGATGGGAGGGTGGAGAGTGCGAGGGGGTTAGCGACGAGGTATATGTCGACCATCCATCGTGTGCCGAATGGGGTAGGGGTGGGGTTGCCAGTGTGTTGGTCGGGGGGCAGGAATGTGTTTGCGTCATTGGGGAGGGTGTAAAGGTGGTGGGTGTATGGGGAGTTGATGTATTTGGAGTGGCGGTAGGGTGTGTGTTCCCATCGGGGGAGGATGAGGATGGTTGCGCTGGGTGTGTGAGGGGCTGTGAGGTGTGCGCTGGTGATTGCGTGTTCCATGGCTCTTCTCATGCATTCGTGGTCGTATTCGGGGTTAGCTATGTTGGTGCCTTGCCAGGTGTGCGGGGCATTGCTACCGCTAGATGAGAAGACTATATCTTCGGGGTAGAGGGAGTGGTAGGTGTGGGAGTGAAGGGATTTATTGAGGGGGTCGGAGTAGAGTTCAGTCTGGATGCGGAATGTGTGACGGAGAGCTGTAAGGAGGTCTTCTCTGGTGGCCCATCTGTTGCGGGTGGTGGTGGCGGGCGTGGGTGAGTGGATTTCTGAACGTGAACCTAGACGTGTGAGGAGGCGGTAGACCTCTTCTTCGAACGTATGATGAGAGAGGTCGGGGCGGAAGAGTTGGTAAAGGTGGCGGACGCGGGGGCCGTTAAGGGTGGTGACCGCGCGGCCGTCGGGGGTGCAAAGTATAGTGGTATCGTGAAGTGTGGGGTGTGCGTGGATAGCGAATTTACCGGTAGGGAGCATGTCAAGGTCGGGGTTGATGGGGTCATGGTTGAATGTGATGAGGGGGTGTGACCACGGAGGGGGTCCGGGGTCCGGCAAAATGGGTGTGGTGGAGGGGACATAGCCGGAGTTGAATGCGGTGAGGGCGGTGGGGCCGGAGGGGGTCTCACTGATGGTGTCGTGGAGTTGAAGGCACGGGGCCCACTGCACTTCGTGGAGATGGGTGAGGTCGTGTTGTTGGCCGCGAGCACACCAGTCGCACTGCCACGTGTCGGGGCCCTGAGCTGGGCGACACTGGGAGTGTATGGCAAAGTGCGGGCATGTGCAGCATGCGGAGGAGGGTTCTGTGTGTAGGGGTTCATGACAGATGGAGCAGGCAGAGGGGGAGGGGGTGGGGAGGCATACCGATGTAGGAGTGGAGGAGATGAGGCGGAAGCCGTCGTCGAGTTGTAGCTGAATGTCCCATTCCGTGAGGTGTTCCGGGGCCCATTCAACCATGTATTGCGTTTGGCCGTAGTCCGTGTCTTTGTGTTTGGAAATGATGCGTGTTACGTCGCAGGGGGGGTAGTGGTGGTCGGAGGGGGTGAGGTATTCTGTTTCTAGGTGTGTGATGGGCGCTATGGGGGTGGGGTGAGTGGTGCGGGAGGTGTAGATGCCGGATTGGAGGGTGGGGGTTGAGCGGGGGAGGTGAGGGGAGAGGAGGGGGATCCACGAGGGATGTATAGTGGTGGGGGGGGGATGCCTGGTTGGTAGTGAGGCTTGTAGATGGGGAGGCGGTTGTGGATGGTATCGAGGGGTTCGGTGAGGATTGCGGCGAGGAGACGGATGGGAACTGAGAGTGAGTTGGTGGACCCCGTGAGTGTGGTGATGGATTTACAGGATTTGAGGAGGAAGGAGGATGAGGTGGCTCGGAGGAGGACCTGTGGCCACTTGGTGATGTTACTTTTCCAGAGGGGGGTAAGGCGGGGTAGGAGGGAGGCGTGTGTTTTGCGGGGGGAGAAATCGCAGTAGGCTTGTTTGTATGTGTGAGGGTCGGTGATGTGTGTGGCTTTGTCTCTGAGGGAGGTGAGGAGGGCGTTGTCTTGGGTGGTGAAGTGGGTGCGGAGAGTGGAGGCGATAGGGTTGGTGAGGGAGAGTGGGGGGATGTTGTGGAATAGGGTGCCCGCATCCCGTTGGGCGCGGACTAAGCACTTTAGTGTGGGTGGGGTGGTGCAGGTTGACATGATGGATTCCGAGGGCCAGTGGGAGTACATTGTGGATAGGGTGCGTATATGCGCGCGTGTCATGTGGCCTCTGTAGCCTGAGGTGTTCATGGTTTTATGTAAGTGACAGACTGTGAGTTGTGCGGCGTGTGCTTTTAGGGAGGGGAGTCCGTATCCTAGGTCTGTAGTAGGGCGGTGGAGGGCGGTGCGGGGAAGGTTACGTACCGAGGAAACGGCGGAGCGGAGTGCTCGGCATATTTGGCCCTCGAGAGTGTCGAGTTGGGAGTCGGTGAAGAGGCCGAGCTGGAGAGTGAAGTGCTTTCCGATGAGGAGACCACGGATGACCCTGATTCTGCGGGATTGAGTTAGTGGGGAGGTGGAAAGGGCGGTGATGAGGGATGCAGTGGTACGTTTGAGTTCTTGCCAATGTTTGGTGAAGTTGAGGGAGGTGTTCAGTTCCACCCCTAGGACGCGGTACGTGTCCTTGGGGCCAATGGAGGGGATGGGGGCCGGTGTGGAGTTTAGGGAGATGAACTGAGTCTGCAGGCGGGATGCGAGAAGGGTAGTGTTGGCGAGGGTGAGGGCGTTGCCTGTACGCCAGAGGGCGCCGGTGATGCAGCATTTGCGGATGTTGACGGTCATGCCGGTGTAGGCGCTGAAGAGGGAGAGTTTCCTGAGCTGGATGGTCATGTTGGGGGTCGAGCCCGTGACGAGGCTGAGGTCGTCAGCAAAGCCGTGTCCTGGGTATGTGGCTGTGGGTACTGTGGGGTCGACGTTAGTGGCGGGGGGGCCTGGGCGGTAGCCCCGGCTTCCCACCGTGAGCCAGCGAAGGAAGGGTTCAAGGAAGAGGGTGAATAGAAAGGGGGAGAGGGTGTCGCCCTGGAGGGTTCCGCGATTAATGTCGATGGAAGGGGTGGGGCCATGTGGAGTAATATATTCTGTGGTAGAGACCCCGTAGAGGTGTTCGCATGTGTCGACAAAGGTGGGGGGCATACCGAGTTGACGCATGTGTTTGAACATGATGCGGTGGTCCGCGGCGTTGAAGGCGCCTTTGAAATCCGCGTACATGACGTAGATGTCTTTGCTGTGGAGTTTCGCGTCCTCCATCGTCATAATGAGGGAGGAGAGGGCGTCGTGGATACTGCGGTGTTGTCGGAATCCGTCTTGTTGGTCGCTGAGAATGCCATGGGTTTCGGCGTACTTCGAGCCTGCATCTTTGATTAGTGCTGTCCATAGTTTAAGGAGGTTATTCATGAGGGCGATAGGGCGGTAGTTATCGAGGAGGGAGGGGTCTCCTTTTTTATGTAGGAGGCATGTTGTGCTGTGGCACCAATCAGGAGGGGTGTAGGATTTGTGTGCTAGGAGGGAGAGGAGAGAGAAGAGGGCTGAGCGGGTCGCCGGGGGTAGGAATTTGATTATTTCATTGGGGATACCGTCGGGGCCGGGGGCTTTGCCGGTGCCTAGGGAGTTGAGGGTTTTATCGAAAGTGTCGCGGGTAATCATGTCGGCAAGGGTGAGAGAGGGGTCTCCGCGGGGTTCGATGGTAAAGTTGTCGGGGTTGTTAGGGAGTTCCCATGGGGGGGTGGGTAGTTCGGGTGGGGTGGCGCAGCCGAGTTCGCTAGCGAAGTGAGAGTGTACCGCGTCAATGACGGCGGAGGGAGAGGACGCGGTGGTTTTATCGGGTTTGGTAATGCGGTGGAGGGTGGAGGTGGTGCCGGCGGGGGGTAGGAGGCCGCTTTTAATTTTCAATCGGCGGTGGGAGAGTTTGGGGCAGGTGTCGTAGGCCGCATTGGCTCGAGTTTTTATTTTTTTTATCTTATCCGTGGTGGTGTCGTGAAGGAGCTGGCGGATGCGTGCTTGGCACTGTTGTTTGATGGCGTCAGGGGAGAGATATTCGGTTGTGTTTAATAGGGCTTGGGCGATGGGGAGGGGGCCGTTATTTTTGCTGCATTTACGGAGTTTGAGTATTTGAGTGCGTGTTTTATTTGTGAGCCAAGTGGGGTCAAGGGACGCTTGGGGTGGGCGGGGTTTTTTGTCGGGGAGGAGGGGCCAAACTGTGGCTGCGTGGTCCATGTGTTGGGAGAGGAGTGTGGTGAATTGTGAGGCTAGGGTGTCGAGGGTGTCGGGGGTGGCCGAGGTGTATGAGGTGTTGAGGATTTCTGCGTGGAGGGTTGCCGTTTGGTTGATGAGGTCGGGGGTGCTGGATTGGTACGCTTGTATGTGGTCGGGTGTGAGGGGAAGGCGAAAGGTGAGTTTGCGTGTCGTGTGTTGTGTGTGGGGGTGGGTATGGGGAGGGGGGGGGTGTGCCATGAGTGAGAAAGGGGCGGGAATGACGAGGTGGATTGCAGAGTGGTCAGTAAAGTGGGAGGGGGAGGGGAATATCGAGCAAGAGGATGGTGGGAGGGTGATAGGTGAGGGAGGCGTGGTGAGCCAGTGGTCAAGGCAGCCCCCGCTGCGGGGGAAGGTAGGGATGGGGTCGTGGAGGGGGTGGAGGTGGGATTTGAGTAAGGAGGTGAGGGCAGGGTGTCCTGTACCTGTGTGGGTGGTCGATTGGAAGTCCCCTCCCCAGAGGGTGCGGTGTTGCGGGTGGTCGTCCGCTAGTCGGAGGCCCCAAGCTGCAACTTCTGCGTAGAGGCGGGTCAGTTGGGGGTTGTAGAGCTGGGGCATATAAGTACCTATAAGGAGGTAAGGGGTGCCTGAGTGGGGGACGATTTTTAGTCCGGCGATATGGGGGATGAGGTGGGGGGGCGGGGTTAGGACAGTGGCAGACTGGAATGAGGCTCGGCGGACCGCGAAGAGAACGCCTGCGTTGGGTAGGGGCACAGTTGAGTAGCAGGGTCGGGAGCTTTTGAGGTGGTATTGGGGGAGGGCTATGCGCCAGCGGGACTTGTGGGTGTCGTGGTTGGTTTCGGTGAGGATTAAGACGTCCGGTTGGTGGGAGGTGGAGAGGTGTTCAACATCCATAATGGAGGTGTGTAGGCCGCGGGTGTTGAGGGTGATGAAGTGTAGTGGTTGGGATGTGTGGTGTGGGAGGGGACGTGGCAATGAGGTATGTGTGTAAGAGGACGTGGGTGCCGCACGACCACGCTCTGTTGGAGTCGTTTTGGCGAGGTGGGTTGAGGGAGTGTAGGGCGCTGATGGGGGGGGGAGGGGACGAGTTCCAGGCTGAGAGGAGATTGAGAGTGCGGGCTAGGAGGTCGGAAGGAGGGGGGTGATGTAAAGAGTCTACCCAGGTAGCAGAGGAGTGTGTGAGGTGGAGGAGGCCGAAGTGCGAGTTTTGCCATGTGAGGACGAGGAGAGAGTGGTTAGGCGTCCCCGGACGTGGGGGGTGGCCTCGATTGGCTAGGTTGGTCCAGTGGCTGGGGTATTGGGAGTTACGGTGGTGGTTATCGACTTCGGTGTTGGTAATAACTGTGTACGAGGTGGAGGGAGTCGAATGGAGTTTGGTTATTTCGGACGCGAGGCAGTACAGGTTAGAGAGGTCCTGGTACTGTCCCCATTGGAAGGAAAGGGCAGCAGAGGAATCAAGGTAGCCGATAGGGGTGGGAAGACCAGAGTCCAGGTTTAAGTCGATTAAAAATTGATGCATAGTTGTGCGGCAGGTGCGGGGGCTGAAGTGGGCCGGTAGAGTGAAGCGAGGTACGGTGGTTACAATATGAGCGCGGATGTCTGGCTGGGAGGTGGGGGAAGGGGTGTGGGGTCTAACCTCCGTTTCGTCCTGGGGGGACCTAATGATGATAGTCGGCCTGCTCGGCCGGGGGTGACATGGTGGGTTGATTGGCATTGGGGGAGTTAGCGGCGGTCGGTGGGGTTCCTGGGGTCACCTCGTTGTCCTCCGACAGGTTGGAGTAGCCGTCGAGGTCGAGTTCCTCGTCTTCAGGGGAGCCGGATGGGAGGGAATGGTGGGTTGGGGCGGAAGGGGGAGGGTGGGTGGCCGCGGGTAAGGGGGGATTGGTGTTGAGAGGGTGTGGAGGAGGAGTAGGGGCACGGGGGGGTGTGAGGGAGGGGTGTGGGGGGACACGAGTTGGGGTGGGAGGTGTGGTTAGGTTGTGAATGGGGTTTGGGGGGACGGGAAGGTGGGGGGGGGGGGGGTTGTGTGTGGGGGACGGGGTGGGGTGGTGAGGCGGAGGAGTCCATGGGTTCGGAGGAGTCTTCAGTGATTATGGGGAGAGGGGAAGGGTGTGTGGAAGGGTGTGGGACCGGGGGGGGGGCGGGAGGGTGGGGGGAGGGATGGGCGTGGTAGGAGGAGGTGGAGGTGGGGTGTGAGGTAGCGGGTTGGTGTAGTGGCCATGTGTTGTGGGTTGGGAGGGCCGGGGTGTTGGAAAGTTGAATCTCCGGGAGGGAGGAGAGGTCGAGAGGGAGGTCCTCGTCTTCCTGTAGCTGGAAGTCGGAGGGCTCCAGGTGCCACTGGCTGGTGACTTGGGTGTCTGCGAGGTGTCTGGTCCATTGGAGGAGGAGGGCTGGGGGGTTGCGGTGGAGTGTGAATTTTTTTGTGATGGTGAGGGGCGGCGGAGAGGGAGAGGTGGTGAAGATGGGGTCCTGGAGTCGGGCTTTGCCGAAGGTGGAGTAGTGGTGGGGGTTGACATTGAGTGTGCAGGTGGATGGAATGCGTGTGCCTCTGTGGGTGTATGTGTGGGTGAGAGGGATGGTGACTGTGCCGTTGGTGGAGATGAGTATGCAGTACATTTCAGCACTGAGTGAGACTTGGATGCTGGTGGTGATAGTGGGTGAGTTGGAGGGGTGGGAGCGAAAGTACGAGCCATCTGGGAATTTTTTCAGGGTTGTGTAGTGGTAGAGGCTGAGGGGGTGTTGGGGAGGGTGGGTGGGGTTGGGGGTATTTTGTGTGAGGTATTCTGTTGCAGTTTGGGACAGGAGGGTGTATAACCAGTGTGTGGGTGGAATGGTACCGTCGGAGTTGATGCATGGTAGGGAGAGTGAGTGGCGGGATTGGACTAGGACAGTGGTGAGGCAGGTGTCAGCCCAGGATAAGCCGGGGACGTGTCCTGTGACGGGGGGTGGTGTGATGGTGATGGTGTGAAGGTGGTGGTCAGGGGGTACTGGTTCATAGGGTGAACGGGGGAAAATGTGAAGGGATACAGGTCCAGACTGTGAATGAATGGGATTATTGGGCAGGTGGAGGATATTTACCCAGAAGGAGGACGGGTCGGACTCGATCGGGACGGGAGTGTCCAGCGGCTGGAGTGCGTCCGCGAACTGGAGGGTGAACTGGGCTTGCTCGGGTAGGTCTTCGAGTTTGCACAGGTTGTGGGATGGGGGGGTTGAACCTGTGGAGGTGAGAGCTGTCGCGAGGTCGGAGGTGAGGAGATCCTGTAGGAGGGCGACTGTTTCTTGGCCGGTGATACCGGTGAATATCGGGGAGCGGATCTTCATCCTGCGGCCTGAAACTCCTGGAGCTGAGGCAGCCCGGAGAAAGCGAATTTTCTGCTGACTTA
This sequence comes from Tetraselmis chui, assembly GCA_026401115.1. Taxonomy (NCBI): domain Eukaryota; kingdom Viridiplantae; phylum Chlorophyta; class Chlorodendrophyceae; order Chlorodendrales; family Chlorodendraceae; genus Tetraselmis; species Tetraselmis chui. The sequence goes on along the minus strand of JAPMLY010001895.1, from coordinate 23,835 downwards.
GTTTTTCCAGGAGCGGAGGGGATGAGAGTACGAAGGGGGGCACTGGACCGGCTGAACTGAATTCACGCTGGCGTGAAGTCAGTTGGTATAGGAGTCCCACCGCTATACATGAGGTAGGAATCGTCAGGTGGATCTCTTGGAAGCTCGTGTGGAGCTCGACTGGCAGGGGTGTGACATCGTTGCATTTCGGGGAGGTGGGGTGGAGGGTTCGTGTGGCGTTCGCGGTCCACCGTGTGTGTTGGGCGATTTCTCTGCCTATTATATTTCGGATGCGGTTGGGGAGATCGGTAAGGTCGTGTAGGCTTTCGAGTAGCCAGCGGCGGGCCAACGAGCATGCCGACACGATCGGGTCGGGGTGAGACAGGTCCGGGAGGAAGACTCCGTGGATCCAGAACCGAGCGAGGTGGGGGGGGGGTGGTGGAGTACTGGCCTGTGAGGAGGAGGGAGTCGACAGTCCGGGTGGAGAGGTCGTCGGCCTGTCCCGTGGCTTCGGTTGACCATGGGGGGGACAGGATCAGAGGGGTCTGTAATCCACGACGGAGAGGAAGGGGGTCCAGTGGCGTGCCCAGGAGTTGCTGGGGGTGGATGAGCTGGGGTGCGGTGAGAAACGGGGTCAGGGGGTGTCCCGCGAGTGCGTTCCGGGGATGGTAGAGGTCCATGAAGCGGCCATGCGGCGGGGGGTCCTTCTGAAGGGCATGCCTGTAGGTGGGGGGGGGGGGTAGGGGGCGTAGACATAGCGGTCGAGTAGGATTTCGAGTGATGGAGAGGGGTGTAGGAGTTATGTTTGGCTTTTGTAGTTGGTTTTTGAGAGTCGTTCACGTGTTGGCTGCACGCGACCAGGCCTGATGGGACCTGGGTTTGTTGGATGTTGGCGGCGGACAGGGACGTCCGGACGCTCGGAGGGGCGCGATGAGGCGCGCTGCCGACCGGTGAAGAAGCTTTTTGTAAGCGATGAGTTGTCTGGGTGTGATGTAGTACTTTGACGGGTACTTGTGTAGATTTTGAAGTGGATGGCGCGGTAGCTGTCGGGAGGATAAAATTCAAATCCCTGGAAGCTGCGCCTTTGAGCGTGTACCGTCTGGTGTCGCTACGGATCCACTGACCATTGTGAGCTAGGCTCGTGTGGGGAGAGGTGGATGGTGCACGCCGTCCGGCAGCCCTGTCCACCAGTCTTGCGCTCGATGGGAGGCCAGGCCCAGAGCGAAGACGATCGGCGTTGCTCATCCGAGCTACCGATCCATCCCCGTGTTTCGTGGTTCAGTAGTACTTTAGTAGTACTTTGGATCTGTTTACTGTCTTTAGTGACGGTAGGATATTTTTTAAGAAAATACAATATATCTCCGTACCCACCACCCTTTGGCGCTTGATCCCCGAGGAATCGAGCATGCTGGACCTAAGTTGGCTAGGGATCTATGGACATAAGAAAAAACAACTAGCGCGGGGGCACGAGCATTAGCCGGCACCTATTGTCTATAGGTGTCGATACCCCCCACTTGTCCGTGAGGTGTCGGGGACCTACGCCCGCCGGATCACCGCATCGACGGAATCGGCTCATTCTTGGGGTGAAGCGACGGGGATAGACCGACATTCGAATGAAAACCAAAGGGGGAGTTTTCGCCCCCCCCCCCCCCCCCCCCCCCCCGCCCCCCTCTTTAGACAAAGACATGGGCTGTTCTCGTACGTGATAGGCCGGCCCCCGGCCGTGCTCGATAGCCGATCGACCTTGGTTGGTTAGCCCTCTGAAGCCGTGGCGTGCAGACCGCTTGCCGTGCATACAAAGTGTCCAGAGTAGTTACAAGTTATTAAAACAGTATGTGTGGATCCGCAATACCATTTTGATCTTGTACTAATTTCATGCGGAACCGTCCAATTTTTTTCATGTCCCGGGGATTTTGAGTACAATCTTCCCATGAACTGGACAAAAAATGAACAGCAGATGGATAAGGGAGACTGTCCAAGCCCTGGCTAAAGCTGCTATTCCACAGGCTAAGAGGGCGGGCCCCAAGACAACAATTGTATTGCGCGGTGATATATAGTATTTTCAATTTCAATTGAGCATGGAACAAGGAACTATGATGGCCGTGTGTTCCTGCCGCTGCCGGCGGCAAGCCGGGAGGGGGAGGGGGTGCGCGCTGTACACCGAGTGAAAAACATGGTATTGCAAAACAATTTACAAATGGGACTCATTCTTGCGCCGTTGTTCTTAAAGCTTCTTCGCAAGAATCGCCTCTGCTGCCCGGCGACCGGAGACAAGTGCACCGTCCAGAGTTGCCGTCGCTCTATGATCACCGCACACGTATAGCCCATCGCCAAGGTCGACCGGTCGACTGAGGTCGGTGGGCGGCGCCTGCCACACCGCATCGCCAAATAAAACATCATTAGAAAACATTATCACATCCAGAAGCAAAATGCGCCTTGAGTCCTCATTTAATGGTAATTCAAGGTGAGAGGAGACGGGGATGCAATACTAGGTTTGATGTGCAACCGCCAGTTCATATGCTTCCGGAAGTTTATTTAGTGACGATATGACTCAAGTTTCACCCAACCCACGCCATTTACCCCTCACATTAGCCAGACTCTTTCAACCCTAATAATCAACCCTACATAAGTTTATTTCATTGGCAAGGGCCATGCCGCTTATAAAGCGCGTTGACAGGGGGGGCTCACCTGTGGTGGCTGCGCGTACGGGATGCGGTAGACCTTGAGCAGCGACCACGTGTCAGTGGCTCGTTTGCCAAACCACACGCTCAGCTCGCCAGCCACCGTCTGAGCAAGCTCGGCGTCGCTCAGCTCGTCAAAGGTTCCGATGGTGGAGACAGACACCAGCGCCTAAAGCAACAGCGCGGGAAAGACTATGTAAGTACCCCTCTTATTCCTTCCTTGCTTGTAAACAAACATAGCAATCCCTGCGCAGTCCGAAAGGGGGGGGGGGGGGGGGGGGGGGTGGGGGAGGAGGGGAGAAAAGCCGCCCACCTGCCCTGGTGGTGCGTAGGAGGGTGCCACAGTGGATGGGAAGCAGCAGTTGTTCACGATGCCAGTGTCGGTTCCATTGAGATAGAGGATGGCCTCCTCTGAGGGCGCTGCTGGGGCTCTGCGCGGTTTGGGGCACATTGAGTGAGGATGTGCACTGAACGAAGGCCTGATGACCGAAGCTGTTAGTGGAAAAGCGGGAAGGGGGAAAACGTGTGTGTGTGTGTGTGTGTGTGTGTGTGTGTGTGTGTGTGTGTGTGTGTGTGTGAGCGCTTGCAGGTGTGTGCGTGCGTGCGCGCGCGTTTGTGTTTTGAAATTTCAGAGGGACAAAGGGGGCGGTGAAGGGGGCCAGGCGGGGAAGAATGAGTGGGGGTTGTGGGATGTGCGGAATATCTTCCTGTGGGTAGGTGGTCGTGGTATTTGTGCGAGTAAGAGAGAGAAGGGCGGTTGTCCAATCATCTTTGGACTCCTTACGAGCCTATGTGTGTGTGTGTGTGTGTGTGTGTGTGTGTGTGTGTGTGTGTGTGTGTGTGTGTGTGTGTGTGTGTGTGTGGTGCTTTTTAGTCAGTTAGTGTGGGCAACAGAAAAGGAAATTGCCTATGCAAGTATCTGTGTGAGAGCCAATACAAGCATGAGTGTGTAAACCCGTGCCTGCACTTGCGCATGTGCGTAATTGTATTAAGGAGCAATGCTCAATAGCTACGTAAACTGTCAGAGTGCGGGAGAAGAAGGGGGTGGGGAGTGAGCAAGAGGGACGAATACTTGAAGTAGAGGCAGGCGGTGCCGACGGGAGGCGCGTCTTTGGAGGGTGACTTTGCCATCCTCTCACCCAGCAGTCGCTCCGCCTCCGGCTGGGCCGTAGCCACCACCACACCCAAGCGAGCACTGATGTGAGAGCCATCCGCCAGTGTCACCTCCGCACCCTTACCCTCCGCGGGTGAAATTGACGAGACGCCGACTCCGGTTGAGATGGCGCCCGATGGTAATGAGGACGCCAGCTGCGTCGCCACCGCGCCGATGCCATCCGCGGGTAGGCAGTTCTGGCCGGTTGCTAGCATGCGCATCACGAACTCGAACAGGCGGGAGGTGACGCTGAGGGTGCGGTCGAAGAAGATTCCGCCGAGGAAGGGACGGAAGAAGCGGTCGATCATCTCATCGGAGAAGCCTTCCGCCTGCAGCGATCAGAAAGGCATTCAGCGATAAAAAAGGTAATCAGTAATTATCACAGGACTGGATGGATTTACTTCCACAATCCGCAGGGATTGACTCATACATCCTCCACTCCAGCGTTCGAATGCTTCGATCACAGAAACGCCATCCTGACAAGTGGTAACACGTGCTCACCTTCAACCGCTCCAGAGTGGTTGTCTCCGGTCGAGCCAACAGATCCTCCAACGACCCAAACAGAGTGCCTATGCGGAAGACGCCCACTCGAACCTTATCCACCACCGAACCGATAGGGTTGGGCAGCGATTGTAGGCCGTCTACGAGGTGCCTGCAGCCGCAACAATGATGCGCATTTCAACCTCCCCCTTCCTCCCCGACCCCCTTCATGTACAGGATGCCTTACAAGCCAATACCGAGGTCCCTAATGTGACGATGGCCATTATTCCCAGTGGATCACAAAGAAACGCAAAAGGAGTTAATCGTGTGTGTGTGTGTGTGTGTGTGTGTGTGTGTGTGTGTGTGCGCGTGCTTGTGAGTGCATGTTTGTGAGTGCGTGTATGTTTGTGTGTGTGTGTGTGGATGGGTTCGTGTGTGTGTGAATATAGTGAATGGACGTGGGTGGGCAAGTATGTAGTTCATGGGCGAGTGAGTCTCTCACGGCACCTAAGGAGAAGCGGGAGAGATAACTTTCAAGAGAGAGGGTTGGGCGCGCACCTGACCGGATCGGCCACCCTATGGAAGCCACCGTCCCAAAACACCAGCGCCCCCGCGTAAAAGGGCTTTAGGTCCAGTTTATTGTAGTCCAACACCTCCCGAGCCTGCGACATGACAAACAAACGGTGCCATGTTACTAATCGAGCGACCATGACAGGAAGGAGGACTGGACGTTCGCAGCTGAGGAGCATTCGATTCGGCGAAAGGCGAAAGTCAAAAGAAACACGGGCCGGGATGCGTTGCGGTGGGCGAACCTCGGGGTAAGAGGTAAGGAAAATCTGAAAACCGTGGTCAAGCTTGAAGCCGTCAACCACATCAGTGCGGACGCGACCGCCCACTTCAGGTCCTGCCTCAAGGAGACGGACTGACACGCCCGCCTTCGCTAAGGTACGAGCACAAGCCAGCCCTGCGACTCCTCCGCCCACAACGACGACGTCCGCTGACTCGGCAGACGACGCCATGGATGCTAAGCCACAAGCGCCGCGGGCTCGAGCCTTGCAGTACAGGGGCCGAGCAACGCTGGGAGCAGAGGGCACGAGAGGACACAAAGCGGCCTTGCGACTCATCTGGAGCTGAGCGAGGCCTGAGAGCGACACGGGCGCGGAGGACGCCGCTGCGAAAAGTGCCATCCCGGATGTCTAAGGTCGTCGAGCGCAATAACGAATATGGGCGCGATCGGCGACCGAAAGTGCTCGACGAGTGTGCCAGTACTCGGGAACAGCCTAGACACGCTGGACAGCGCCTAGGACTTGAAATGTATCACGCGGAGTGTGGGACAATTTTCCACAGAGGACTGGCCACCGACAATGACAACGTGAGTCAAGTTGAGGCGCGGCGAGCTGTTGGCCAGCGGAGAAACAGATGTGGTGATGCGATCTGCGTTATTATTGATGGCGCCGCGAGTGGCGATTTTTGTGCCACGCGTTGCAGTTCAGTGCCATGTCAGACATTGTTGTCATCAGGATCCATCGCCTTCATCGATTTCGCTTCTGCTGCATCGGGTTGCCATGTATGGTACCTTAAGCCACTGCTCGAATAAGGGAGAAACGAGAAATACCGCTACTTCTCGGTACGGGTACTGTAGCGACCCATGTTCGAATGACAAATATCGACTGAAAAGAGAAATCGTTATTTCTCCCGGCGGGAGAAACGGCGCCAAATCGGGAGAAATGACCCCCTATTTCTCCCGCTGGAGCGACATTTCTCCCGCCGGGAGAAATAACGATTAGTACTTAACCCTTTAACATCCCTTGTCATGTCATCGCCCTCGACCCATCGCGCCCCCGCCGTCGCGCTCCATACACGAAGCGGCTGCTCACCATCGCCCTCGCTCTCATCGCCCCCGGGCCATTCCCTCCCACGCCCTCGCCACCCGAGCCCCCCCTAAGGCCTTCCCCCCTTAGCGTCGACGTCCGCGGGCCAGTTTGCGCGCGTGCGCGTGCGTGTGGCGAACGTATTGCCATGGCCGAGGCGCTTGCCGAGCTTGCCGCTGTGGCTACCGAGGAGCCACCCGTCGTAGCCAGCGCCGCTGGACCTGCCGCACCTGCGACGGCGGTGGGCGGGAAGCTGGAGGTCGTGCGTGCTCGGTGGAACTACAAGACCGCGGAGTCTGTCGCGGCGGTCGCTGCGTATGTGGCGTCATCGCGTTTCAAGTTCGAGGCGCTGCCGGCGCTCCACGCCAAGATCGGGCGCGAGTACTCGGCGGAGGTGCGCAGGATGGCGAAAAAAGGCGAGTGGCCCTGCGAGAAGAGGCACCCCACTGCCGAGGAGTCTATCGCGGAGCGTACTACACGTTGCAGTCCTGCCGGGGTGTGGGATAAAGCCAAGTCGCTGCTGGCTGACGTCAACAACGCCGTGACTCCGTGCTTGATGGCGCACGTGAAGGAGGAGAGTGGCAAGTTGGTCCCTCGCTCGGGCGTGATGCCGCGAGACGTCGTCGTTGCGACCAAGGTGGACTATTGGGGGACTACCCGTACGAGCAAGCAGAAAGAGAAGAATCCGGACGCGACCATGCCTGCGTCGTGGACCAACGATGCTTGGGAAGTTTTTTTAAGGTTCGGCTGGCCTGCCGGTGACGGCTGCATCGCGGAGTTACAGCCGCTCGCGTGCGCGTTGTCGGAAAGCGCCGACTCTACTGTCGTCCCTAATGTCGTTGGCAGAGTGGAGCAACGCCGCCGGCAGCACGCAGCAGCGGCACTAGAAAGTACAGGCAAGTCCGTTGAGGACGTGATCTGCTTAGACAATAGTGAAAGTGCCGAAGCCGACACCACGCAGCAGTCCCCTAGCGTTGCTGTGCTGGCTGCTGTGCGACAAGTGAATGACAGTTTGGCTATCGCCAACGAACAGAACCGGCTCCGGACACTTCTGCAATACGCAGATGACACCCCAGAGCGCAAGAGATACAAGTCAGAGCTGATCAAGCTCGGGCAGCGCACCGCGAATTACACTGCGGCCCCTGAGGCAGCACCCCCGGTGGAACCCCAAGCACCGCCCATACCTTCCCCCACGTGCGGAAATGATGGCACATGATGCAAGCGATGATGGGAGCAGTTGAGCAGCAATAAGTATTATGGTAGGCTTTTTTCTCATACATTATGCATCCTTTGCCTCTGTCTATGCTTCACACCAATTATGCATTTCCATTGTTTCTTGTGGAACGCGCAACAATCAATGCAACATGTAAATTTGATTTTACATATTATATATCCTTTTCCTCTGTCTGTGTCATGCACCAATTATGCATGGACGCATTGTTTCTAGATGAATGCCCTCAGCTCGTGGAAGGGTTCAAAACGCTTTAAGGGGTTCTTCAGGTCACTTCTGGCGGGCCTTCAATCTGAAGTCTTGACCTGAATTAAGGATGTATTTAGTTCAGGACCTGAATTCAGCTAAACAACTGAACTGAAGTCACTTCAGCCTGAATTCAGGTCCTGTAGTCTCATCTGAATTCAGGCCTGAACACTGTTCAGCTGAATTCAGGCTGAAGTCCCTGAAGTGACTTCAGTTCAGTCTGAATTCTCAGATTCGGACTTCAGCACAACCCTGTTTTTTTTTCCTCATAGTTTTTTCCCTTACTCTGATTGGTGGTTTCCACAAATTTGTTTTGTGAGCTAGCCCCCCAGGTGGAACCCCAAGCACCGCCCATACCTTCCCCCACATGCGGAAATGATGGCACATGATGCAAGTGTTGATATCGGCCATAATGTAATAATATTTACATGTTTTGCTTTGCGGCAGCCTCTCTAGCTGCAGCCACCGTTTGCATCCACAATAAAGATTTAGAACGCTTCACAAAACTAAAGTGCTCAATCAATCTGCATCTAGCTTCGTCATAACCTGATTCCGTCTCTGTGACAGTGTCAGGTTCTTCTGCAGATGAAAAAAGGCCACTTGCATACGTTGTGTCATCAGTCAGGCGGATGACACGGGGGGTCCCGTCTGGGTTGGTAATCAGCTTGTATGATGTCTGCGGGAAACACACCGGGCGCGGCGAGCGATCACTAATAGAGTACTTGACACAGCGTCGACAACGCAGAGGCATGCATCATAGGTTGGGTTGCCCATACCTTTTGATTCAGCAGCCTCACAGCATAGGCGGACTTGCGTAGGTCGTTCTCATCCTTTGTTGTCCATTCACTCAGTAGGGTGCCGTGGTCCGACAACCCGTCCCAGTCCAACAACATGTTGTGGATTACACAACATGTCTTAAACACAGCTGTGATTTTGGCCTCACTGCGCAAACAAAACCATGTTCAATGATATGTATATATAATTAAATGATACGATGCAGCATGCATGCATACATCATCACACCTTGCTAGGGTCGACGGCACCCGCAGAATTCTGAAGCGCTGCTTCAAGATTCCAAAGACGTCCTCCGCATCCTTTCGGACATGCTCGCACCTGGAACCATCATTGACATTTAATTATACATTTCATTGCTGCTCAACATCACATAAGGCGCATACATGGCTACACCGAACATGGCGACTCCCACCGTCGCACAATATCCATGCCCCCTTCTGAGTATAACCCTCGCCATTTGATGTGTACATTGGATATTCATATTCAAGGTATGCATTATCATTCCTAGCTTTGGATATGGCTGCATCCATACGGGCCATTGTCTTATCATTCTTCGACCCAGGGTACGGGCCATTCACACACAGGATTCTACGGGCGTGGTTGCTGGTAACATTATAAGCCACGGTGGGGTACTGCTCCTTGCCTTTGTACAGTGGCATCAGCGGGGCAGGACAATTGTCCCATGCCAGATGAACGCCATCCATACTTGCAAAGCACCCAGGCAGGCCTAGGAGGCGGTAAACCTGCTCACACAAGGGCAGCTCATCCTTGTCTGGCAGATACACATATTTGTCATAATATGTAGCCACCATCCAGTTAGTGAACGCATGGAAAAAAGGGTTCAGCTGTCCATTTGAAACACCGCATTCCAGAGACACGGAACTGATGGGACAACCAACAGCCATTATCTTAAGAGCGCCCATAATCTTCAATGCCAGCGGCGTAGCACGAGCACCTTTCTTTTTCTTTCTTTCGTCAGTAAATTCTCCTGCGTATCCAATGGGAGAAGGGCATGGGAGTGTTGCAACTTTCATACAACAACATATCATGTACAACACTAAGGCATATCTCCACATCATACAGCAACACAATGGCTAGCGCAGCAGGGGCACAATATGATCGCACCTGATGCATATGCATCTTGCAGGATGCCTTCAAACACGGGGAACGGGACACGGAAAGTGCGGCGGAACTCTTTGTATAGGGTGTTGGTCTCATCATCACCCCAGTGTTCCACTGTGTTCAAGAACTGTGTTTCAAAGCTGCATGGGGTACCGTCAGTTCGGATCCGCCATTTCTGAGCCCCCCTCAGCCAGAAGAACCTGGCCTTGGGAGTAGCCCGGTCTGGCCGTGTGCCACCCTTCCCGCCTTGTCGCAGGGTGGGCGATGCTGCCAGCCACGCCTCACGGCGGCGGCGGTGCTTCCTCCGCCGCAGGTGCCAATGTGCGACAGTCGTCGCGACAATTGCAGCGGCCGCCAGGCTTGCGAAGTCCACCGCGTCGTCTCCATCTGCTGCCGCGGCGACCGGTAGAACGTAGGCGACCAGAAAGCCTACGGCCGACAATGCACACAAGCGGCGCATCTCCGCTGCCGCAGCTCGTGGCTCGCACTTGCAATGGCAAAGGCAGGGCGGGATGCGGTGGGGCGGTGGTGCGTATGGCTAAAGAGCTGGCGGTGGCGGTGGAACGCCGAGCAATGACGGCAAAGCCGTCGCGCCTCCTGTACTTTAATGCGCGCAATACTGTATTTCTCCTGCCGGACCGGAATCTGTCATTCGAACAGACCCGGTACGAATTGCGGGTACCCGTACGTTATTTCTCGGGCGGCAGTACTCGGGCTGATTTCTCCTCCCGCATTTCTCCCTTATTCGAACAGTGGCTTTACCTGATGTAGTTCCGATCTCAACTGAGGCATATGACAGCGTGGCGATCATAATTCGCGATTTAAGCTGTGTTGGGGCTCACTTATGCCAAAGATGTGGATCACTTACATAATTTGGAAATGGTGGCCCTTGGGCCACCCTACACGCAATGTGAGAGGGAATCGGGTGGGTGGGGTTGCGTGAGCGATAGCTCTCGCAAAAGGCAGAAGGTGGACACACAATCGCTGCTGGTGTGTTATATAGTGTGCAGACATTTTATTGTCCGTGCGCGCGTGGGCGCTTGAACCGTTAGGGAGATGTAGCGTCGGAGGTAACGCTTGTAACGGAGGTAACGCCGGTTACTTCGTAATTTAGCCATGTAATTCAAACCTCTATATTACCAATATGACCATTTAAGCTGTGTTGTTGGGGCTCACTTCTGCCATCTGTCGCCGACTGGCGTGTAACGTTGGGTGGGGCCCCGCCATGGGTCATCCACCCAAAGAGTTGCCAAGCTCCTGGGCACGGGAGCACTGTTGGGTCGATGTAGTCGAGGACTACGTCCGACTCTCGCGCCCAACCGCCGAAGAACTTGATCTTCTGCATTGGGGTACCGATAATGTACGCAGCAATAGTTGCAACCTTTCGTAGGGAGTGCGAAGTCCACGCGAAACCGTCCGGAGGTTGTTCGTGGACTGCACGAAGTACTCGTCGTAGCCAAGCTGTCAGGGTGTCCGCAGTCTAGTTTGTCGTAGGTTCGCGTAGACTAATGGCCCATCGTTTGTCCGGGATCTTCTCGGCGGAGAACTTGGTACGGGCAGCGTCGAAGTACTGTAGTAGTTCCGCGATGTCCGGGTGAGCCGAGGCCGGTAGTTCACATAGGAGTTTTCGCTCCGTGGAAGTACCCCGTTGACATTTTCTCGTTCCGTGGTACAGGAGGATTCCGCCGGTTGGATGAGTACACAATACGTCTCCAGACCGGCACTCAACTCTCGCTCCACCGCGACAAAAAAATGCGGCCAGGAGCACTGTCGCTAGACACGCTCTGAACAGCAGAATGAGGTCCGTTTGAGCCTGAGTCCACGTGTCTGTCAGCTGTGTGCGGAGGTCCTTGGCGAGGCGTAGCGATGATACAAGAATCCGGGCTGGGAGGTACAAGCGTGTGCGGCTGGGATGGAGGGAAACTTGGGACGCTGCGAGACCCCGCCGGACCTTGGCGACCAAATCGCCTTGTGCGACTGGTTTTGCGCCGTGGTCTTTGAAAAACCCGTTCACGGCTGAAAGGTAAGGCTGTAGACTAGTAGCCTTAATGGTGCCACGTTCCCCGATCCATGCGATGTAGCGGGCCATGGTAGCGGCTGTTGCGGCTAGCGGCGGTAGGCCTTGCTCCTCGCGGAACTGGAAGTAAGGTTTGATTGCGCTGTTGTACGTGTCGGACGTGCTTTTCGCCCAAGCGGCTGTCAGTAAGTCGAGCGTTTTAGCTCCAAGGCTGTCAGTGCCCAGTAGGCGTTGCATGTAGGGGCGCATCGAGGCGGCCCAAGGGTTGTTGCAGCCTGCCACCTCCACCTTGTAGCGGACATTTGCTGGTCGGGTAGGGTACGCTTGGACTGCTGGCTTGATGTGTCGTGTGTTGAACAGGGTCAGTGTAGCACTGACAGCGCCCCGGCGGAGGTACAACCTGGCCAAGAGGGAATCCGGAAGACAGTGACGGGTCAGTGAGGCTTGCCGATTGTACCGCGTCCGTGCCGCCACCCGGGACGGAAAAAGTAAGCTCGGGCCGGCAGGACCGTCTCGTGGCACGCCAATTCGGTAAGGGCATGATGCCACGCTTTTCCTTGCCAACGGGGGGCGACCACCGTGGCTGTTGCGCCGCTCCGTTGTAGTTTCTGGGCGAGGTCGGGTAGCAGGGGCCATGGCGGGTTGCACCAGTTGTTTCCTTCTTTCCAAGCCGCATCGGCGAGGTGAAGGGCGTCCACGGCTTCGCACGATGGGTCTAGCCATTTCGCGTTGTAGCGGGGGAGTAGCGTGTTGAGAGCCGACGCAAACCGGTCGATTGTGTGCGGGCCGAATTGTGTGTCCATTTCGTGGAACACAGAGGGGTCGAGTTGCTAGTCGTCGCTGTCGAGGTGGCGGCTGAGCTTGTCTGCCCACGTGTTTGCCGCAGAACGGATGTACCTAGGCATGATGTGGATGTTGTTGGTGTCCAACAGGTACCACAGACGGCGTAATTCGTTCATCATCTCCGGGGAGCGGGATGTCAGGCCGGCCAGGACGTGGCAGACCGCCTTGTTGTCTTCGTGGAGGAGGACGTTGCGGCCACCCAGGTGTGGCAAGAAGCTGAGGACGGCCAGACGGACGGCCTTCAGTTCCTTCTAGGTAATGTGCTGTTTTTCGTCCTCTATTCCCCAGAAGCCGCGCGCTTCGAGTCTGCCGTTCAGTACTGCCCCCCAACCATATCCCGAGCTGTCGCAGTGTATGTACGCTGACTCGACGGGGCGGTGTATGTTCTTGCCGTTGGCGTGGCTGGGTACTTGTGTCCACCACTGTAGATCGCGACTGAGCTGTGGGGTGAGACGGACGCGGCCTCCCCACTTGTCCCCAAGTACGGAGTGCAGTTCGCGGAGGAAGAATCTTGCCGCCGGAATCGCAAGAAAAAGGTACTGCGCCTGACCCGCGAATGAGTGTAGTTCCTTGAGAGGAAGCCATATGTAGTTTCTTGTTGCACGTTGCAGTAGGTGTCGAGCTTGTTTGGCGAGCTTCTGAAGCTTTTCCGCTGGGGCGAAGAAGTAACATGTAGTTGTGTCGATGTCGATGCCCATGTGGTGGCCGTATTGCGTTGGCTCCCAAAAACCCTTGGAGGGGTGGCGGAGAAGGCCGAGACTGGTGAGGAGGCGGTCGACGGCGGCGCAGCGGCGGCGGCCCCGGAGGGGGTGCGCTCGCAGGCCCGTCGGCACCTACCTCTACCTCCACGCGGTGGGCGCTGGTAACCCCATAGCCGTGCCAGGCTTGGCACGGTAGGGGGCTGAACGAGGTACCGACAGCTGCGATCCGCGGGATCAGCAGCTGTCGGGAAGCCCTGTACGGAGGGTTTTGGAAAAACATAATATCCGTACACCGGCACAGGGATCTCCCGCTCGGCCAGTCCGATATGTCTTTTCCGCGACTAAGTACTCGCAGATACTCTCCCGACGATGGGGCGGGGGCGGCGTTTGCGACATATTTTTTGGCGAAGAGGGGTACGGACGGATCAGCGGAGGGACGAGGGTGTTGGAGCTGGCGGCGGACAGCTGGGAAGCAGCGCTAGGGACGGCGCTCGCTAGCAGTCGTCAGCCCTGCGAGAGCCTTAGGTCTCCCCTGGGGGAGAGGCATGTGGCTGCGCAGGACGGAGGTTGGTCGCAGCCGGAGGAGCGGCACCGTCTGGCGGCGGCGGTCCCTAGGATCGCCCGCCGCCGAAAAAGCCCGGTACGGGGGGTTTTTGGAAGAAATTCCCGTACCCACCATCTTTTGAGGACCGGCGACTCGATCCATGTGTTCTTCCAACCCCTTCCCTAGTCGGTACCCGGTTATCGATAGGCTGCCTCAGGCAGTGTGCCTAGGGTTATCGTAACGGCACACTGCTCGTAAAGGCGGCCCCCTAACAACGTAAACCACCGGGGGAGAGCACGGACGGCCACAACGCGATCATATAGGTGTTGGAAACAGACGGGAAAAGGACAGGGGACAAGAGAAAATCTGGCTCGGGGGCAGGAGAGCCAGCCGGACACCGTCTGCAGCCTAGTTCTTTTCTCTTCTCAGCCCCCAAAGGAGGAGAGAAGACTCGGCTAGGTGGCGGGCTGCGTCGGGAGGAGCGGCTAATACCTCGGGCGGGGTTAGGCACGGATCGAGGCGGGACCGACGACGACCTATGCGAGGGGGGTTTTTCACCTGCCTTTCCCCCCAAGCTCCGGCACGACCGGAGTCGCACAGGAGCCGAGGTCAGGCAGGTTCGCCTCGACCAGCTCAAGCTGAGCAGCCTTGCTGATCAGGGACCCCGCAGCGGCTGGAGCAGGCCGCGTATCGTGGAGACTAGCGACATCTTTTATTTCATATTGTATCCAAAAAAAAATACGTATAGATCAGAAAATTATAAATGCCTGGATACGGGTATGTTTTAGACGGTATCATTACTGCCATTGGAGAGGTTGGGATTAGTGGTTCACGGTCTAGCCCCTAGCTAAATAAGTCCACTAGGCATACGCACGGGGGGCCCAGAGACTCCAGCCGGTTTACCGGTATTGGAGTAAAATATTTCAAATTTACTACGCCTGACCCGCGAATGAGTGTAGTTCCTTGAGAGGAAGCCATATGTAGTTTCTTGTTGCACGTTGCAGTAGGTGTCGAGCTTGTTTGACGAGCTTCTGAAGCTTTTCCGCCGGGGCGAAGAAGTAACATGTAGTTGTGTCGATGTCGATGCCCAGGTGGTGGCCGTATTGCGTTGGCTCCCAAAAACCCTTGGAGGGGTGGCGGAGAAGGCCGAGACTGGTGAGGAGGTGGTCGACGCGCTGCCGTAGCGCCAGAGCGAGGGCACGAGAGGCGGCGAAGAGGAGGAAGTCGTCCACGTAAGGTAAGATTTTTGCTCCGCGCCACCGAGTGTGTCGTAGGAAGCGCTTGCTCGGTCTGTCGTTGTCGGGTTGTGTAGGCTTCCCCCGTTGTGTCGTAAAACCACCGGGGTCTGGTTGTCGGAGGTGTCGTACGAATGTGTCCGTAAACGCGCAGAAGTGGTAAGGGCTGAGCGACCAGCCCATCGGGAGGCGAGCTAGTCGGTACAGTTGGCCGTGAACGTTTACTGTTAGGAAGTCGCGCTGCTCTGGTGCGATGCCCATCGCGTAGAACCCGTCCTTGAGATCGAACGAGAACATGTAGTCGCCCTTTCGAGTCAGATGACGTACGCCTAGCAAAGACTCCATCCGTAGTCGCTTTCTGACGCAAAAGCTTTTCAGGTGTCGCAGGTCGATGATAAATTGCCACTGATTGTTGCCGGGCTTGGCGACTAAGAAGAGTCTGGATACGTACTTGCTGCAAGTGGTGCGTTCCTAGGCTTCCGTCTCCACGAAGCGCGCGAGCTCGGCCTCGACAAAGGTGAGTTGCTCGGGGGTAGCGTCTAGTAGTGAGATGCCTTGGTTGAACGGGGGTGGGGGTCGGTTGTTTTGGAAAGGAATATTAACGCCCTCCCGGATCCACCGTAAGACTTGTCCGCTCGCGCCGATATCTTTCCAGGCTTGCCAATTTCGCCGCACGCGCTGACGCATGTAGCTTGAATCTGGTGTGCAGGAATCGGCGCGGCGGGTCACCCCGTCATTCCTCCTTGTCGGTCTCGGTCTTCTTGTGTGCCTTGTCGGTAGAGGGGAGGGGGGGGGGCGCCCGTGCGGTCCTAAGGCTTGGCATTGGGTTTGTCCGGCTTGTCCGGCTTGTCGTTCAGCCTGTCCGGTCTGTCTTATCTAGGCTTGTCGGCCTTGAACTGGGCAGTTGCTTGCGCTTTTGCACCTGCTGTGATGCTGACTTCGAGTCGTTTGTCCTCCAGGGCTGACATGAGTCCGTCGACGACGTTGCCTCCACGGTCGGAGGCGACTGTGTCGAAGCAACGTGTGTAGACGAGACGCTCCGCGACGCGTTCTTCTCCGGTGAGAATCTTCTTGGCCTTGAAGCGTCTGATATAGGTGAGTCGCGCTTCCCCCGCTGAGGGCACTGCTTGATTAGTACGTAGCGCTGCGTCGACGAGGGAGTAGGCGTAGGTTGTTTCGTCGGGGGTAGAGGTGACCGAGCGAAGCGTTTCCATAGCAGTTTCGAGTGCCGCGTTAACGGCGGCCGTAAATACACCATAGCATAGCATGTGTCGATACTCGTCGCGGGAAGAAATTCTCGCGTTGTCCGTAAAACATTTGTCGGCCTCGTCGTGTCGAGGGTTCCACAGGCACGGGACTGTTGTGCCAAATGGATGTAGGCAGTCCGCGAACGTACGGGACGCGAAATCTGACCACTCTCTAGGGTCTATGTACTCTAGAGGGGTGTTTTTACTTTCAGCTGGTAGAGCGTCGAACTCGACTCGTCCACCCGCAGCGCTGTCGGAGTAGGCTGTGGGGATGGCTGAAGTATTGAAATTGAAATTGTTTACAACATGTACCGTATGCGCCGGTTTTTCACCAAAAAGCCGTATGCGCCGGCTGCTATCTCTGGGCCCTCCCAACTATGCCATACATGGAACTTACAAGTCAGGGCTAGACCGTTAACCACCTATCTTCAACCTCTCCAGGGATGTTCGGGGGTTTTACTCCCCCCCGGAGAGGTGTCAAGACGAGGCGAGAGCGGCGTGCATTTAGGGTCGTGCGAGGGGGCAACGTGCGGAGGCGCGGCGGGAGGTCGTGCGGGACTTGATGCGGTATATGAGTAGGAGGTGATGTAGCCATTGGACAGTGTGCGTGTGGAGCTGTGCAAGGATGCGAGACGTGTCGAGGCGTGCTTTGGAGATGAGCTTGTCAGGAGGGTCTGTGCGGGCTGTGAGTAGGGATGTGAGACTCGTGATGGTGGAGGAGTGCGGTGTACATGTGCGGCTCATGACGATGGAAAGGATGTCTACCACTGTTCCTGGCTAGTGGTTGCGGATGGCGTTTGCAAGGGGTGTGTATTTGGCACGTATGAGGTGAGCTGTCTGGGAGAGGTTGTTGTCCGTGTAGTACTTCCATTCTCCTATCTGAATCTTTTTTATGGATGCGTATCGGCGGCAGCCGTTTGCGTGACCGACAAACCGAGGTTCGAGAAGGCGAATGAAATCCGGTTTGTGTGCGGGGGGTCGTAGCGCGGGGGGGAGAATCTCATGGGGTAGGACGGCGGGACACGAGGTTAGGGAGTCGGGCGAGAGGCCTTCGTCAGCATCAACAAGGCGGGTGGGCATGTGGGTAGGGTGAGGTGGGTGACAGTCGAGTGGAGTGTGGGCAGGAGAGGGGGAGGCAAATGATTTGATGGGTTTGTTACCGAAGTCTGCATTGATGGTTTCCCAGCGTCCTCCGTCGTGGCGCTCCAGTAGGGAGAGTAGGAGTTGCAGCGCGCTGTTGTGTCGGTCATGTCTTAGGCCAGACATGGTGGGGCACGTACCGGCCATGTGGCCGTTGCTAGTGAATTGACCACATAGGGGGCAGCGCGGGGTGGGGTTGTGAGTGAGGAGGCGGGTGTTGTGGACGCCCCACATGAATTCTTGTTTGTGTGTGAACTGGATGTTTGTGAGGATTGAGTGTTTACTGTGGAAAGAGAATTCGGCGCCGTCCTCCGCGGCTCGGGCGAGTAGGGCACCGTGTTTTGTTGTGTGAGATAGTGGTGTATGTGTGTGTTTGGTGTTGTAGGTGTGTGCGTCAGCTTTGAGGTTGGTGTATCTGTAGGGTATGGGGCCCCCTAGGGTTTGAGGAATGAGGGTGTATGGCCAGGTCCAGCGGCCTAGCGTGACCTCTGAACTTGTGTTGTATGTAATGTCGGGTGGGTGGCCATCCGCGACTTGGTTGGCGAGGGTGTCTACGAAGTCGTTACCTAGGGAGTGGTTGTGTGCTTTGATTTTGCTTTGGTGTGTACGGATGCCTGCGTCGCAGCGGGTTTTAAGGGTGTGTGTGATGGAAAGGAGTATTTCGCGGTGGGTGTTGTGTTTGTAAGCGGAAGGGCAGTTTAAGTATCCTTGTATGAGGCGGGGGGAGCACGCACTGTCTGTAAGAAGGTGGGTGCGGCCAAGTTGGAGGCCTATAACTATGCCTGTTAGTTCAGCGCGATTAATTGTGTGCGAGGGAGGGGTAGAGGTCACCAGGATTTTGATCTTGGTGTCCGAGGCGGGGTGGGTGGCTGCTGCTCCGAGGGGGGACGAGCCGCCTTTTTTCGAGCCGTTTGTGTAGACAAAGTCCTGCCAGTTCCAAGCAAGAGTACCTCTGTTGGGGGGGTATGTAAGTTGCATGCGTTCTGGGAGGGGGTATGTGACAGGGTGAGTTGGGTTTGGGGGGAGGTGGTATATGCCTGCTGAGTAGGGTGAGTAGGAGTCGAAGAGGTGAGGAGGAGGGGTGGAGATGGCGGGGTTGGGGAGGTGAGTGTCGTAGATAGATTCGAGAGTGTTGTGAAGTGCGGTCATGGCTGTGGGTGACGGGAGGGTGGAGAGTGCGAGGGGGTTGGCGACGAGGTATATGCCGACCATCCATCGTGTGCCGAATGGGGTAGGGGTGGGGTTGCCAGTGTGTTGGTCTGGGGGTAGGAAGGTGTTTGCGTCATTGGGGAGGGTGTAGAGGTGGTGGGTGTATGGGGAGTTGATGTATTTGGAGTGGCGGTAGGGTGTGTGTTCCCATCGGGGGAGGATGAGGATGGTCGCGCTGGGTGTGTGAGGGGCTCTGAGGTGTACGATGGTGATTGCGTGTTCCATGGCGCGGCGCATGCATTCGTGGTCGTATTCGGGGTTGGCGATGTTGGTGCCTTGCCATGTGTGTGGGGCATTGCTGCCACTAGATGAGAAGACTGTGTCTTCGGGGTAGAGGGAGGGGTATGAGTTAGAGTGAAGGGATTTATTGAGGGGGTCGGAGTAGAGTTCTGTATGTTTGTGGAATGTGTAGCGGAGAGCTGCGAGTAGGTCTTCTCTAGTGGCCCATCTATTGCGGGTGGTGGTGGCTGGTGTGGGTGAGTGGATTTCTGAGCGGGAACCTAGGCGAGTGAGGAGGTGGTAGACCTCCTCTTCGAACGTATGCTGCGAGAGGTCGGGGCGGAAGAGTTGGTAGAGGTGGCGGACGCGGGGGCCGTTAAGGGTGGTGACCGCGCGGCCGTCGGGAGTGCAGAGTACGGTGGTGTCGTGGAGTGATGGGTGTGCGTGGATGGCGAATTTACCGGTAGGGAGCATGTCGAGGTCGGGGTTGATGGGGTTGTGGTTGAAAGTGATTAGGGGGTGTGACCAGGGAGGGGGTCCGGGTTCAGGCAGAATGGGCGTGGTGGAGGGGACAAAGCCGGAGTTAAATGCGGTGAGGGCGGTGGGGCCGGATGGGGTCTCACTGATGGTGTCGTGTAGTTGTAGGCACGGTGCCCACTGGACCTCGTGGAGGCGGGCAAGGACTGGATCCGCCATTTTTTTGTTGGGTTCGGATCCATGAGTACTTGATTTTTTAGGATCCGGAACTAGTGAGTACCTCTATAAAAGGGATCCGGATCCCGCGATTACCTGTGATTCTAGGGTTCGGACCCCGCGATTACCTGTGATTCTAGGGTCCGGATCCCGCGATTACCTGTGATTCTAGGGTTCGGATCCAGCGATTACCTGTGATTCTAGGGTTCGGATCCAGCGAGTACCTGTGTTTTCGGTTCCGGAACCGAGTACATGAGTACTTCTAAATTTTTGGTTCCGTTGGATTCGTTGGGTTCGCGATTCCAACAAGTACGCGAAGTACTCATGCAAATTGATACAAATTGCGCATTTTGGGGGAAATTTGTACTGCAAATTCAATTCATACATCTCTACTAGTTCTATGCGCCTGCTCATGCTTGGATCCCATACAATAGATTTTGACTGAGGTATCTTGAACACCCTATTTGAATTCCCAATAAGCTCCTCTTATGTACGTTGGATAGCCGTCGATGACAAGCTCTTCCCTGATCTAGACGGTCTACTACTTCCCGCTTGCCCCGCCATTGTTGCTAACTATGATAGGAGTTGGATGTGGACGGGCAGATTATGGTGGATTTCATGCGCGTACGCACCGTTTAACATGCCCTTGGGTGGGCTACATTCGATTCAAGGCTGCGGAATGACAACAATCAGGGCTATTGAACCAATCCTAGACATACACCTTAGCAGATTTGCATTGCCAAATACCTCCCAAAAAAATAGCGTGTCACTTCGGGCCACCACAGAATCGTGAGATACTCGGAATCGTGAGTACTGATTGGGTATCGCGATTCCACATCGTTTTGCGAGGATGAGGTACTCGCGATTACCGCGGATCCATTAAAGTACGATGAATACCGGATCCAACGATTACGTACAATAACTGGTACCGGATCCTACGATTACTTACAATAAATGGTACCGGATCCAACGATTACGTGTGATTCTAGGGTTCGGATCCCACGATTACCTACCGAACCTAGGGTTCGGATCCAGCGATTACCTGTGATTCTAGGGTCCGGATCCCGCGATTACCTGTGATTCTAGGGTCCGGACCCACGAGACCGAGTCCGAACCCGAGTAGTCTCGGGGACTCGCGGAGCCGTAGGATCCGGATCCAGTCCCTGGAGGCGGGTGAGGTCGTGTTGTTGGCCGCGAGCGCACCACTCGCACTGCCATGTGACGGGTCCCTGAGCTGGGCGGCATTGGGAATGTACGGCAAAGTGCGGGCATGTGCAGCAGGTGGAGGTGGGTTCTGTGTGCAGTGGTTCATGACAGATGGAGCAGTTGGTGGGGGAGGGGGTGGGGAGGCATACCGCTGTTGAGGTGGAGGAGATGAGGCGGAAGCCGTCTTCGAGTTGTAGCTGAATGTCCCATTCCGTGAGGTGTTCCGGGGCCCATTCAACCATGTACTGCGTTTGGCCGTATTCTGTGTCTTTGTGTTTGGAGATGATGCGTGTAACGTCGCAGGGGGGGTAGTGGTGGTCGGAGGGGGTGAGGTATTCTGTGTCTAAGTGTGTGGTGTGTGCGGTGGGGGTGGCGCGAGTGGTGCGTGAGGAGTAGCTGCCGGATGAGGGGGTGGGGGGTGAGCGAGGGAGGTGTGGGGAGATGAGGGGAATCCATGAGGGGTGTATAGTGGTGGGGGGGGATGCTTGTTTGGTAGTGAGGCATGTGATGGGGAGGCGGTTGTGGATAGTATCGAGGGGTTCGGTGAGGATTGTGGCGAGGAGGCGGATGGGGACTGAGAGTGGGGTGGTGGACCCTGTGAGTGTGGAGACAGATTTGCAGGATTTGAGGATGAAGGAGGATGAGGAGGCTTTGAGGAGGACCTGTGGCCACGTGGTGATGCTATTTTTCCAGAGGGGGGTGAGGCGGGGGAGGAGGGAGGTGTGTGTTTTGCGGGGAGAGAAGTCGCAGTAGGCTTGCTTATATGTGTGAGGGTCTGTGATGTGTGTGGCTTTATCCCGGAGGGAGGCGAGGAGGGCATTGTCTTGAGTGGTGAAGTGGGCGCGGAGTGTGGAGGCGATAGGGTTGGTGAGGGAAAGGGGGGGGATGTTGTGGAAAAGGGTGTCCGCATCGCGTTGAGCTCTTACTAAGCACTTGAGTGTGGGTGGGGTGTTTCAGGTTGACATGATGGATTCCGAGGGCCAGTGGGAGTACGTGGTGGATAAGGTGCGGATGTGTGCGCGGGCCATGTGGCCTCTATAGCCTGAGTTGTTCATGATTTTATGTAGGTGGGGCAAACTGTGAGTTGTGCGGCGTGGGCTTTAAGGGAGGGGAGGCCGTAGCCGAGGTCGGAGGGAGGGCGATGAAGGGCGGTGCGGGGAAGGTTACGTACCGAGGAGACGGCGGAGCGGAGTGCGCGGCAGATTTGTCCTTCGAGAGTGTCGAGTTGGGAGTCGGTGAAGAGGCCGAGATGGAGGGTGAATTGTTTTCCGATGAGGAGTCCACTGATGACCCTGATTTTGCGGGATTGTGTTAGTGGGGAGGTGGAGAGAGTGGTGATGAGGGATGCAATGGTACGTCTTAGTTCGTGCCAGTGTTTGGTGAAGTTGAGGGAGGTGTTCAGCTCCACCCCTAGGACTCGGTATGTGTCCTTGGGGCCAATGTAGGGGATGGGGGCTGGGGTGGAGTTGAGGGTGATGAATTGAGTTTGCAGGCGGGATGTGAGGAGGTTAGTGTTGGCGAGGGTGAGGGCGTTGCCTGTGCGCCACAGGGCGCCGGTGATGCAGCACTTGCGGATGTTGACGGTCATGCCCGTGTAGGCGCTGAAGAGGGAGAGTTTCCTGAGCTGGATGGTCATGCTGGGGGTCGAGCCCGTGGCGAGGCTGAGGTCGTCGGCGAAGCCGTGTCCTGGGTATGTGGCTGTGGGTTCTGAGGGGTCTACGTTAGTGGCGGGGGGACCATGGCGGTAGCCCCGGCTTCCCACCGTGAGCCATCGAAGGAATGGTTCAAGGAAGAGGGTGAATAGAAAGGGGGAGAGGGTGTCTCCCTGGAGGGTTCCGCGATTAATGTCGATGGATGGGGTGGGGCCATGTGGTGTAATATAATCTGTAGTTGAGACCCCGTAGAGGTGTTCGCATGTGTCGACAAAAGGTGGGGGGCATACCGAGTTGACGCATGTGTTTGAACATGATGCGGTGATCCGCGGCGTTGAAGGCACCTTTGAAATCCGCGTACATGACGTAGAAGTCTTTGTTGTGGAGTCTCGCGTCCTCCATCGTCATGATGAGGGAGGAGAGGGCGTCGTGGATGCTGCGGTGTTGTCGGAAGCCCTCATGTTGGTCGCTGAGAATGCCGTGGGTTTCGGCGTATTTTGAGCCTGCATCGTTGATTAGTGCCGTCCAAAGTTTGAGGAGGTTATTCATGAGGGCGATGGGGCGGTAGTTATCGAGGAGGGAGGGGTCGCCTTTTTTGTGTAGCAGGTAGGTTGTGCTGTGGCACTAGTCAGGGGGGGTGTAGGACTTGTGAGAGAGGAGGGAAAGGAGAGAGAAGAGGGCGGGGCGGGTCGCCGGTGGTAGGAATTTGAGTATTTCATTGGGGATACCGTCGGGGCCGGGGGCTTTGCCGGTGCCTAAGGAGTTGAGGGTTTTGTCGAAGGTGTCACGGGTAATCATGTCGGCGAGGGTGAGAGAGGGGTCTCCGCGGGGTTCGATTGTAAAGTTGTCGGGGTTGTCGGGAAGTTCCCACGGGGGGGTGGGCAGTTTGTGCGGGGTGGCGCGGCCGAGTTCGGTGGCGAAGTGAGAGTGTATCGCGTCAATGACAGCGGAGGGAGAGGATGCGGTAGTTTTATCGGGTCTAGTAACGCGGTGAAGGGTTGAGGCGGCGCTGGCAGGGGGTAGGAGGCCGCTTTTAATTTTCAAGCGGCGGTGGGAGAGTTTGGGGCAGGTGTCGTAGGCCGTATTGGCTCGGGTTTTTATTGTCTTAAGCTTATCTGTGGTGGTGGCGTGAAGGAGCTGGCGTATGCGTGCTTGGCACTGTTGTGTGATGGCGTCAGGGGAGAGATATTCAGTCGTGTGTAAGAGGGCTTGGGCGAGGGGGGGGGGCCGCTGTTTTTGCAGCATCTGCGGAGTTTGAGTTTTTAGTGCGTGTTCTCTTTGTAAGCCAAGTGGGGTCATGGGACGCTTGGGGTGGGCGGGGTTTTTTGGCTGGAAGAAGAGGCCAAATTGTGGCTGCGTGGTCCATGTGTTGGGAGAGGAGTAGAGTGAATTGTGAGGCAAGGGTGTCGAGGGTGTCGGGGGAGGCCGAGGTATGCGAGGTGTTGAGAATTTCTGCGTGGAGGGCGGCCGTTTGGGTGATGAGGTCGGGTGTGCTATTTTGATATGTTTGTATGTGGTCGGGTGTGAGGGGTAGTCGAAAGTTGAGTTTGCGCGTCGTGTGGTGTGTGGGG